>CM039137.1:30148647-30277736 GCA_022036555.1 Microstegium vimineum
TATCACAGAACCTCGACGGTTGTATCTCTGAGTTTGGCTTGGCGCAGATCATGACCAATCCACAGACCGCACCACGGCTTGTTGGATACCGAGCACCAGAAGTCGTCGAGACTAAAAAATCAACTCAGAAGTCCGACGTCTACAGCTTTGGTGTCTTGCTCCTTGAAATGCTAACTGGAAAAGCCCCTCTCAGATCCCCTGGGCGCGAGGATTCCATAGAACACCTTCCAAGATGGGTGCAGTCCGTGGTTCGTGAAGAGTGGACCGCTGAGGTCTTCGATGTGGACTTGTTAAGGCATCCCAACGTAGAGGACGAGATGGTCCAGATGCTCCAGATCGCAATGGCATGCGTGGCCATTCCCCCAGAGCAACGGCCTAAGATGGAGGAGGTGATCAGGAAGATCACGGAGATCCGGAATTCGTACTCTTCTGGGACAAGGACGCCCCTGGAGGACAAGCCAGAGACTGCACAAGCACCATGAGGGGGTACAGCATAGTTTAGCAAGAGATGGTAGCTAGGTTGCATAGTGAATTGCTTATAGAGCTTCAGCAAGTTGATAGCCACCCGCATAGCGTGGTTTCTGTCGAATCCCGATCGTTTCCAGTAAATCTGTTGTGCTTTTTTTTTCTTCTTTTTTTCTGATTCTAGCGATCTGATTGACAAATTATGCCATTGTATTTCCTCAGTTAAATCAGTAGCTCTTCTGATTTTCATAGGATAGTGTTGCTCTGTAATTTGACAATCTCTGCAGCGTGATTAATGAATTGAATTTCCCTTCTATTTCTGCCAGTCATCAGTCAGATTTGGCGGTGCTTGATTTCTTGTTCGCTTTCCCAGGGATTTTTCTTTCTGGTCCGTAGGCCGTAGCTGCTGCTTGTTGGAAAGATCCAAACCAAAGGAACTTGTTGCTTGATCTGGAATAGCTGGTGGTAGTAACTAGCCGCTTGCTGTTGCTGGCTTTACCGTCCTATCAATCCCTTGCTGGCTGGCTGGTTGTAGTAAGCGACATGAGTGGGTGACTCCTGGAGGTCAGATTTGCTTGATAGCTTCCAACCACTAGGGTGCATCAAGATGTGATCTTGCATGTCCACCAATGGGGGCATCTACAATGAGAATGCAGAAATGGACGTGCAAAAAGCCAAAAACAACTGGTCGCAGCGGGCCCAACTATTGCCAAACCAGGGCGGCGGCGGCTTCGCTGCTTCCACGGCCGTGTCCGGCAACTAGCCGACTCCGTCACTAGTGGTTGACGCTGAGCACATGCTCGAGACTCGAGACCCAGCCGCGTCACCTGGGCCGCTCCCATGAGGCCATGAGTCATGGTCCCCGCATGCGCGTGCGGCGTGCCGCGTGATTGCTGTTGCTGCTTTGCATCGCACTGCTGCAGTGCACGCCTTCACGGCAACACCGGGCATCCGGCAGGCCCGCGGCAGCCGTGATGGCATTCATGCGCCGGGACGCAATTTCACGTGGCGGTCGTCGGACGCCGTCAGCACGCTGGTGAACCGCCGGCTGCCTGAGCCTCCTTTTCTAGTAGCAGTAGCCAGTGGCCAGTAGCGTACTAACCTTTGTTAACGCCAAGTTGAAAAGTCTCTGATTGAGTTTGACATAAGCATGACCAACTACAGTGTCTACTTTAGTTGCGGGGCAATGCATCTGTACCTACCAGATTTGATGTTCACTTCAGGCTTTGACCGGACTAAGAGGCACTAAATACAGTAGAATGCTGATGAAAATATTGGTCATGACATACATTATTTCACCTACTACTACTTTATAAAGCACTGATCATTATTAAATTATTATTGGTAGAAAGCATGCCCCTGTTCGACTGATGGCTGGTAGGCTAATGTTGTTTTTAACTACTTTCGTTCTGTTCACTTGGCAGGATTATGCACTGCTAACTGATTTTTTGTGAGAGAAAAACACTATTCTGGCTGAATTTAAACCGGCTGAAAGCCAAGCGAACAGGTTGTTTGTTGTGAGAGAAAAATATTGATAAACTTAGCTAATAAATTGAAGCGAATGGACTCATGTTTGTCCCAACTTATAGATACTAGATAATGAATTATACAATCTCATGCTCAAATAAACATCCAAATCACAATAACATCACTCTTCAATTTATCGTTTTGAGTGTATTATAAAAAGTTATCTTTGCTTCTATACGGTTCTTCCTTCAAGATTATTGTGATGTAACACAAATTTTTTTTGCAAAGCACAAACTATTTTAGGGCTACCATGCATTTTCACTTATCGATGCACCAACCAAGTCCAAAGGTCACCACCATTCCTCAACTCCGCGGGGTGCTCACGCCTTCCCTCCATACAATACTAGATTGCTTGTTTGAGTGAAATTGATCTTATAGATCATGGCATCTAGCATTAGTTAGGAGGCTTGCTTGTGGTGAAGTAGAGTTAGAGCAATCTGTTAACCCGCAATCTTATTGTCTAACAAAAATTGCTCTAGTGCTTTAAAGAAAATTATTATAGGCTATTCACATCCTCTAGCCATTTAGATCATATTAGCGGGGGACTGGTGGATCTAGACCCTACGAGTGGACCACCGCTCTACATCCATGGTATAACAATGACACATGCATGACCGATCTCGTCATAAAACTAGCTCTCCCTGCTAGTGGAGGTCATAGGTGTGAATTAATTGTTTCCAAGCCACAGCTCCTCCCTCCCATTCATAATGGATTGGTGGGATATGAGCTCATCTTATCCATATTTCTATCGCTTACTCAATTCTTGTCCTAATCCAGATATCCAAACTAGGATTATGCTATTCACCTTCTTTTATATTTTATTCTCAATCCTTTTTTTATAATCTAAACCCTATGTTTCCTATTTTTTAGGTCTATATGGCTTCGTCTAAAAAAACAGCTCTGACTCTAGATCATCCGAGGAAACAACTTTATAAATCGAGTCGTTGCTATTTTAGGATCATACGAGGAAACAACTTTATAAATCGAGTCGTTGCTATTTTAATAGGACGTTTTGTAAAACAACTTCTCGTAGTTGATAAGGAAGTCACAAATGTCTATAATTTCCCTGTTTTCTTTTCTTTTCTTTTTTTTTCTTCTCTTTTCTTTATAGACCACCACCCATCGTTGTGGGGAGAGGACACCGGGACCCCGCGGCTCGCGCACGAGCACCACGAATCCGCCGTCCCACCGCTCCCGCCCGGACTACCACCACCGCCACACACCTCCCGTCGCGCCGCCGAGCGAGGGCGCGCATCCGCCTCCTCAGCTCCGCCTCTCCTGCCCTGCCTCCCGCGCCGTCTCGCCTCTCATCGCCGCCCCGACTCCCTCCGTCGTTTCTGGCCACCGGGCTTCTTCTCCGTACGCCGGCTACGCCCGTGAGGAGGAAGGAGGAGCCGCAGCGCGTGGATTCAGGAGCAGCGGCGTCCATCCCGCGTTAGAAGGGAGAAGGAGCCGGTGAGATCTACTTTTTTCAGCTCCTCCACCTCTCTCAGCGCGTTTTGCGGAGATTCGTCGGTGGAGCTGGTTGCTGTGAACCCAACGGGCCGATCTTCCTCGCAGCGCCGGCGCTCCATCCCAAAGCGAAACGTTGCCTGTCCGCTTAGTGTGCCGCTTTTGGAACCCTGGTCTGGATTACTTAGGATGAGCTAGTACCTCAGTAGTCAAATAAATGCCTACGGAGTACTCCTTTACTTTGTTCTGTTTACTCTTGCTGCCAGAGTGCCAGTTTAGTTTATCTATTTAAGATTTGTTTGAACTATTGTTTGCCAATGCAGGGGCTTATCATGGCATCAAAACGTATCCTCAAGGAATTAAAGGACCTGCAAAAGGACCCTCCAACATCATGCAGTGCAGGTATGAGCTTGATTCCACATGCTTTGTAGCTGAGCATTGATGCATTTTGTCATAGTAGAAAATCTTTATTGTGCTATAGAATTTTGTCGTGAACTTATGCACGCGTAATTTTTTATTTGTCATAGATCTCTGTACTCTGAGTGAAGCTAAATTAACTGGAAGTATTCATTGGTTTGGTTATCTCAGGAATTCATTTTGAGATGTTTTGTTCGAAAATAAATTATGAATATCTGTAATGCAGTTTGTCAGCCCAATGCTTTGTTGTAATCACAGATTTATCTATACATACAAGTTTATTGCCATTCTTGCTCTGCGATACTGTGGAATGGTTGTTGATGTCTCATGTTGTAATAGCCAACGTTAATGTTTGATTTTCAGAAGGCATCCAGAACAGAGCATCTTACTTTCACTATTTAATTAGAAATCTAATTTGATGAGTCATGAGCAATGACTTTATGTTTGCTCTCTTTTTGTGCTTTTCTTGTACACGCTTGAGCATTCATGGATTGTAGTTATCTATTTACTTAGGCCCTGCTGGTGAGGATATGTTCCACTGGCAGGCAACCATCATGGGTCCTCCTGATAGTCCATATGCTGGAGGTGTTTTCTTAGTGAACATTCATTTCCCCCCGGACTACCCCTTCAAGCCTCCAAAGGTTAGCGTCACTTTATTCTAGAGTTCAATTTTCTTCTTTTTTTTTTGTTTTCTTTATCGGAAGATGAAAAGTGCTGTTCTGTATATCTGTGAACGGCCTTTAGCTAAGTTGGTTGGGTGGCTCTAGTAGCACTCCTCAAGTCCTAGGTTCGACTCCCCATGGAGCGAATTTTAGGTGGGGTTAAAAAAAAAATCCCCCCTTCTGTCCCATGCAAAAGAGCAGGTCTAAGGCCCGACCCAAGTCATGGTTGTTCTCACTTGGGCTATGGTGTCACTGTGTTCGGGTGGGGCAGTTCTCGACTAACATGAGAAGGTATTCTTCTTAGCAAATATGCCCACCGGGGTTGTCTTACCCATCTCAGGCCGAGTTTTTTTTGTTCTGTTCTCTGTAATGTGTTATTGTGAAGAAGTGTTCATGCTATCAACTTACATGCTTTGTAAATGTACCAGATTCTTGTATGTATGATCATCCCCAGATTTTGACATGCACGGTCAACTAACCCTTCTATTTCTATGGTCTAAAAACCATTATTTCTTTATTTTAGCAATACCTTTCATCATTGTTATGTTGTTAATTTTTCTGAATATCACCAATATACTTCTTGGTGGCGCTGAACTTAAGGTCAATTTTGGATAGGTTCAATTTTTTGGGTTTGTTTCTTTTTGTATAAAGTTTTTTCTCCCTTTTGTTTTCTTCTGTTTCTGTTCACTACCATTGTATCTCTTTTTTAGGTATCTTTTAAGACGAAGGTCTTCCATCCAAACATCAATAGTAATGGAAGCATATGTCTCGACATTCTTAAGGAGCAGTGGAGCCCTGCTTTGACAATCTCTAAGGTGCTGACACAATTTAGTACTACTTTACTAGTATGACTTATGCACAGTAAATGATTAGCTTAAATGCATGCTGTCATGTTTATCTTCTTGAATGTGTTAGCCCCTATACTCTTCATATTATAATCAAACGCTAATTTAGATGATATATAGCTTCCTGCAATTTGAAATGTCAGTATTTGCCTCCTGCTAATAGTCTCTATATGTAGAAGATTAAACGCTGTATTGCTATTTATCCAGTCTAATGATTCAGAATAAAGCTGATATATATATACAACGTATCATCAGTTGTTCGGACGATGGGAAGGTAACCCAAGGCTTCACGACATCCATGCAGGCACTCCTGAACGACTACATCAACAAAGCATGCACGCTGGTGGTAAACCTGGGACTGATGGAGGCTCCCCCGACCATCGGAGGCCTTATGGCCCCCAACGGGAATGAAGCCTCGTCCGCCCCACCGAAGCACGTTGCGCCGACTACTACAGTCCCAACGTCCACCATCTTCACGCGCCTTCTTCGAGATATTCCGGCACAAGGCGCGACAACAACTCTACCAACAGCTGCGTTGCCGGCAGCTGTGTGCTCCATCAACGCGGTGGACCAGGCCCTACAGTAGCTACAGCTTCAATCGACAAGGGCATATGCGCCTGCCCCTCCGACCATCAACATGCAACAGACATCAGAGCCAACCTCACCAACTGTCAACTTGCAGGCGACAAGCTTTCAAGCACTCTTTGCAGGTATGAACATTCAGAATACTAATGTCCCTGAAACAGCTTATCCTGCTGATAGTAACAGGCCTCCTCTTGAGGAACAATCGCCAACAGGGGTTGCTGCTCTCTTTGCCAACGTGACGCCGCCAATCATTCAGAACAACCCCAGCCCGTTGAAAGCACCACCAACAGTACAACGACGCAGACGCCAGCGCCGAGTCTTCGACATGTCATCGGTACGTCGCAGTGCACGCCTTGCCAAAATTGACCCATGTCGCAGATGCAGCGTGCACAACAGAACTTGTGCAAGAAGTTGGGGCTCTTGCAAGATGACCACCAACCTACTGAAACTGCCTTGCAGGAATTTATTGCCATGTTCAATGGGCCGCTACCGGACCAGGTGATTGCTGCGCTTGCCGAGATGTTCAACCTGAATGATGACCCAACAATGGAGGTAAACGAGGCCCTTATCGATCTGGCGGGTGATGGAATCGCCGACCTCCAGGAAGCAATCCTGCCTGCTGCTACCTGAAAGAACCCACCAGATGGCCAACGAGTTCAATCTCTGTTATCATTATGTATCCAGACTTCAAATCTCTGCTATTGCAACCTTTTAATTTCAGCTCGTGTGATGTACTACCTAAGGCGAGACTGCTTCGCCATTTGAGAACTTATCATAGTAGTTTGGTACAGCCATCAGGGCCTAGTACTTTGAGGCAACTCCCAGCTGTGTGTTTCTTTTGGGTTCAATGTAAGGCAATTCCCAAGCTCCATGATGTGCTTGCTGTTGCTGCTGCTTCTCCATCAAATTACAGTTCTCCTGTGCGTTACATGTTGTTCTTCGCTCCTACACAATCTTGCAAGCTGCTGCTGCCTCAAATGCATACTTTCTGTTGGAGCGCCTGTACAGTTTTTTGTGTTCCCAGATGAGAGGACCAAACATGGATGTATTATGCTGGAATGTTCACGGTTTGAACCGTCAAGATAGGAAAGATGTTGTGCACCAAACAGTGGCAGCCACAAGATGCCACATCGTATGCCTGCAAGAATCAAAACTAGCCTCCCTGGATCAGCACACCACTGCTTACGTGGGTGGCTTTCGCTTGCGCAGCTTTGTGATCAAGCTGGCGACTGGTGTCCTTGGAACACGAGGAGGAATTGTCATTCTCTGGAATAATGACTTCATCAATTTAGCCAACTGCGTCATCGGAGAGTTCCACCTATCGGCTGATGTTGAAGTTAAAGAGTGTTCAACAAAATTTTGACTCTCTGTTATCCATGGGTCAACTAGGCACCGTGCTAGGCAAAGGTTCCTGGAGGAACTAACATCACTCAAACCAGCAAGCAACACGCGGTGGCTACTCCTCGGCGATTTTAACTTAATTTACAAAGCGGCTGACAAAAACAATAGAAGACTAAACCACAGACTAATGCGACAGTTTCGAGAGGCCTTGAATGAATGCGACCTCCAGGAGATTCACCTCCAAAATCGCAAATTTACATGGAGCAACGAGAGAAGCCAATCAACATTGATAAAACTTGATAGAGTGTTTTGCAACGCCGAGTGGGACTCCACGTTCAACACACATGTTCTTCACGCTCTCTCCACTTCTCTATCAGACCATGCCTCGCTTCTACTCTCCAATCAGAGTGGCCCGCGTCGATCGAGGACATTCCGTTTTGAAATTTTTTGGGTTAAACTCCTAGGATTCAAAGAGATGGTGCTAAAGGCATGGGAAGAAACTTCAAATCACCATGAACCTTTCCACATCCTGTACAATAAGCTGTTTGTGACAGCACAAAAGCTGAGGAAATGGAACAATCAAATCATCTCAGATGCTAAAATAAAGTTGCACATGGCTCTAGAAGTGATATTGCGTCTGAATATCGCCCAAGAAAATAGAGGCTTATCAACAGCGGAATCCATTCTCAGAACAAAGCTAAAAAGAAGAGTTCTAGGCCTAGCGGTCATTGAAAGGGCGAGAACTAGGCAAGCTTCGCGTGTCACCAATATTAAATTGGGGGACGCCAACACAAAATATTTTCACCGCAGAGTGAATGCAAGAAGAAGAAAGAACCACATCCAGAGGTTGCGAAAAGAGCAAGGCTGGGCCGTCACACATGATGAAAAAGTAACCGTGATCCAAGACCATTTCCAGAAGATCATGACGCGTCCGCCGCAAAGGCAGACTGATTTAAATTGGGAGCGATTGCAAATTTTTCCCCACAATCTTGAAATGCTTGAAAGCGACTTTACAGAATCCGAGATTAAGGATGCCATTAATCAGATGCCTTCTGACAAAGCGTCGGGCCCTGATGGCTTCACGACCCTTTTCTTCAAGGAATGCTGGGATATTGTCAAAAGGGACATCATGAACGCAGCAAATGCTTTCCATCAACTGCGCACCTCAAATTTAGCCCTCCTCAACACAGCAAACGTTGTTCTTATTCCAAAAAAGGATGGGGCAGAGTCGATCACGGATTTTAGGCCCACAAGCTTAATCCACTCCTTTGAAAAGATCATTGCAAAGGTCTTAGCAATGCGCCTGACGCCACATATGAACAACTTGATCTCCAAGAGCCAGAGCGCCTTCATTAAAAAAAGAACGCATCCATGACAACTTCATGTCGGTTCGACGAACAGTGCGTCGATTTCATAGATCAAAGACCCCAGCCCTGTTTCTCAAGCTTGACATAACAAAGTCCTTCGACTCAGTGCGGTGGGAATATATACTCACCTTGATGAGCAAGCTCGGCTTCCCCCCAAAATGGAGAGATTGGGTGAGTGCTCTACTATCAATGTCATCCTCTCGCATTCTACTAAATGGTGTCCCCACTGCACCTATCAAACACGGCAGGGGAGTGCGACAAGGCGATCCTCTATCGCCATTGTTGTTTATCATTGCGATTGACCCACTGCAAAAACTTCTTGACCTTGCGACGGAAGAAGGACATTTGGCAAAATTCAGGGGAAGACAAGCTGTCATGCGAACATCTATATACGCGGACGATACAATAATCTTCATTAAGCCATATAAGAAGGATGCCACTGCGCTTGCCAATATTCTCTCCAGGTTTGGCGAAGTGTCGGGACTCAACACTAATGTCCAAAAATCATCTGTCATCCCTATAAGATGCCAGGGCATCAACACAAATGAGGTCCTGCATGATTTTCCTACAAAAAGAGCACAATTCCCAACTAAATATTTGGGCCTACCTCTAACAAACACTAGATTGAGGAGGGTTGATTTTCAGCCACTTGTTGACAAAGCTGTGAGCAAGCTCACTACATGGAATGGCAAGAACATTAACCTTGCTGGAAGGTCCACTTTAGTCAAAACTGTTCTCACCTCACAAGTTGTGTATTGCCTCACATCACTCAGAGCACCTAAAGCCACATTAAAGGAAATTGATAACCTCAGAAAGAGCTTCCTATGAGCTGGATCCGACAAGCTAACAGAGGGAAAATGCAAAGTAAATTGGCCACGTACCACAAGACCAACTGAATCCGGTGGTCTAGGCATTCTCCATCTTGAAAAATTTGCAACAACACTACGTCTCAGATGGCTATGGAAAGAATGGGAGGAAGAAGGAGGGGCACTTAACAACCGCGACACGCCGTGCGACACAACTGATAGGTTACTCTTCGCTGCAGCAACTACAATTACAGTTGGCGATGGCAAGAAAACATCTTTTTGGAGCAGCGCTTGGCTACAAGGTCAAAGGCCTCAAGATCTAGCGCCAAATATTTTCCAAATTTCAAGAAACAAAAACAAGTCACTGAATGAATGCTTGTGCAATGGAGCATGGATTAGGGACATAGACCTACAGCATGCAGGTTTCAGCTCTCAACACTTAGTGGAGTATGTTAAGCTCTCGAGCGCCCTTAGTCACATCCAGCTGCATCCAGACAGGGAAGACAACATCAACTGGAAATTTAAGTCCGATGGAAAATTCACAACAAGATCGGCCTACTACGCACAATTTGTTGGAGCAACAATGACAAATTTCAAACAACTCATATGGAAAGTCTGGGCGCCGCCAAAATGCAAATTCTTTGCATGGCTCGCCATCCAAAATAGAATCTGGACCGCTGATAGGTTGCAAGAGAGGGGATGGCCGAACAACGGAGTGTGCCCCCTATGCAGACGTAGTCAAGAAACTAGCGTTCATCTTTTTGAAGACTGTCGCTACACTAGGCGTATCTAGGAGGGGATTGCAATTTGGATGGGAATTGAGCAACTGCGACCATCTGCTTGGGTACTAGGAGACTCGGTACACAGTTGGTGGGACAACATAGATCACACACCTTCGACGACGAGACGAGATCTCCGCTCCATCATCATTCTCATCTGTTGGGAGGTATGGAATGAAAGAAATGCAAGAATATTCGAGCACAAGGAATCTGCGCCAACACAACTCCTCCAAAAAATCAAGGATGAAGCGGGTCTTTGGGCAATGGCTGGGGCAAAACACGTCTCAAACTTATTAGTGCACGCTTGATGTAAAGCCTCCTAAAACGAGGATGTTTGGACTTTTTTGTGGTTTTGTACATGGTCGTATAGTGCCTATCTAGGCTACCTCCTTTTTAATACAACAGGCAGTTCTCCTGTCGGTTCAGTTTAAAAAAAAATACTTTAACTAAAATTAAAGCCGCTTATTATTTTAAGTACCATATCAATAACACTCATACTTATATAATAGTGTCACCAAATCTTTTTATAAACTGATTTATTATGCATATCATATCGAATAAAGTTGTTCCTCGATGCAAAAAGTTGTCGACCATTTGACTTTTCTTGAGATGAATTTTTTCACTACATGATAGTGTTCAAATTTAAAGGAATTGGACACTTATTAGTTGAAACAAGATAGTGTTCATCTTGAGCAACTGAACTATGCACCTATGTACTACCTCACTTTCTTGTTCGCACCAGTAATTTGAATGATGGGGGAACAACGTGTATCACAGAAGCAACCTCACATGTTTAGACTTATCTATGTACCTATGTGCAACTTATCTACATTAGCTTTATCTACTTTTAAGATAATGCGAACAAAAAGTCATCAGCCTATACGGGCCTTTGGTGTGGAGGGCCTCTACCCTCTCTAGTGGACGGCTGGACGCCCGTCTCACCCTGCCCTGGCCGCCGCTCGCTCGCTGTTCCTTCCCTTTCCCCGCTGACCAAAACGACGTCGCTCCGCCCGCCGGCACCGCCGCACCGGCTTATGTTCCGCTGCCTCCCTCTCACCCCTTGTTGTTTTTCCTCACGATCGCTAAGAGCCGTTGGATCACCTCTGAACGCATCACCGAATCAGCGTCTGGGCGCTACGGACTACGGGCTACGGCCGAGGCCTGAGGACAGCAGGGAGCAGGCAGGGAGGCGGTGGAGTGGAGCACAGAAGGCAGCAGACAGCGGCGTCCAGACTCCACACATGGCACAGAGAGAGGTGAGTCCAGCAGCGTTCCTCCTCTTACGAGCTGATACGTCTCGCGCGTTTATTTTCGTGCTTGCTGCCGTCGCCATGGGAACCCAGGACATCCACAGGGTGCTCGATCAAATGCCACAGTAGGAGCTTCTATTCCACGGCGATCAACCATCTGTTGCAGGCCGCCGACGCGCCGAGCGAGGGCATTGCCGCCGCCTCCAGCGGCAGGACGGTGAAGCTCAAGGACCTGGTCCCGGCCGCGGCAAACACGGTGAACACAACGTTCATCGTGCTCGACAAGGCGGCGCCGTCGGCCCGCCCGTCCCACCGCCACCCGCACGCCCAGGCCCGCGACGGCGGCAGGGAGGAGAAGGAGGTGACGTGCCTGGCGCTGGTGGCGGACGAGACCGCGGCGGCGCACTTCCTGCTGTGGGGCGGCGAGTGCGGCGCGTTCGAGCCGGGCGACATCGTGCGCCTCACGGACGACATCTTCTCGTACCACAGGGCGAACGCCCTGGTGCTGCGGGCGGGCCGCCGCGGGCGCGCCGAGAAGGTGGGCGAGTTCACCATGCTCTTCGTGGAGACGCCCAACATGAGCGAGGTCCAGTGGGTGCTCGACCCCAAGGACGGCCGCAGGATGGTGCAGGAGGCCGTCGTCTCGCCTTACTCCCAGATCTTCAAGCCGCTGCGGTGACATTCGATCACAAAGTATGAAAACGAAACGCTTAAGCGCTGTCTGTCTGTGAAAGTGACAAGGTTACAACATGTGCAGCCAGTAAAAAATGACTCCGATCTTCCACTGTATGTAGAATTATATGCTTCAAAGTCTGCTGCACATGTACAAAGTTGTGTACGTACACATTGTGAGTTCCGTGGTGCTAGTGCTAGATGCTAGAATGCCACTCGTGCATAGTGTACCATGCCACCATGTACAATTTTTTTGGAACATGGTGACCTAGCGCAATGGCACAAAACAGCGTCCGTGGAAACGCTCCGCGCCGAGCCCCGGGGGATCAACAGGGTGCGCCGTAAGTATCTTTTTTTTTTATCAAACATACTTGTATTCAAGTTAAGGAATACATACAAAGACCCATAAAAGTACAGGTACGCCACAGTAGGATACCGAGAAGAGCTGTTCCCACCAAAACACACACAGGGACCTACAAAGAACTGAAGTTACAAACAAGCCCAAGAACCCTGCGGTCGCCGAGGTCGCCTGCATCAGCCGCCGCCGAACACCGCCGGGAACTGAAGCCGCTAGGCACCATCTTCGCCTAGCGACCGTTTGTGACAGGCCGCGACAGCTAAGCGCTGAGCAGCTGACGGAGTCCTGCAGTTAGCGCACCTTCACTGCACGCAGGGACCCGGGCAAGCGAGAGGGTTTGTGTCCCGGTCGTTCCCTTCTTCTTGCTACGCAAGGCGAGGCCTCCCCGCTGCGAGATCCCCCTCCGGCAAGTCAGGAATATAAAATGAGGCAGGAACACGCGCCCGGCCCGTCGGTTCCCCGTCTCTTCCAGTTCTTTCCGAAAAATCCTTGTCCCCTTTTTCTTCCCATATTATACACACCACCTGTCCTTTTCGCGGCGCTGCTGCTGTTGGAATATTTGGATTCTTCATAGTCCGATGGTTGATCGATGGCGACGGGCCGTGACGGCGTGCGATGATTCTCCCTCTCCTCCGTCGCCTCCTTGGTCATCTTCGCACGGTAATTTCTCGAAAGAGCGCTCTTCTCGAAAACTTTACCGGCGTTTGTGTGCGTTCTAAAATGTCCATCCACGAAAGCTGGGGCTCTAGGTTTTTGCGCGACGTCTGAGGGGGAATTGGAACCATGAACGAAACTCCGCGGCGGCGGCGGTGGCGGACACAACGCGCCATCGACTGCGGCAACATTTTTTCTCTCTGTTTTCCATGCGCGTGATTACTAATGAGTTCACCCGTATATTCCTCTTGCACGACGTGATACATCATCGTACATACGCGCGTTCGAGCGTCGTCGCTGATTTGCCAGGGGCTTGTCATACTTGTTCACCAAATTTCTTGTGGAACAATTTGACGTTTGACTGCTTTTACTTGGAATACAATAGAGTTCTAGATGCACAGTTCGTCGGCTCCAATTTCCTGGGAGTCTGGTCAATATCAGCATACTAACAACAATGTCCCTTTTCCATTCCACCGAAACTTCCCAGGAAGAATGCGCATGGAAGCAAAGCCAAGTCGCATTCCTCATGTCCTTTTTGCTGCCTCCGTTGTCTTCACATATATATATATATATATTCCCGTGCAGATTTGTCGTCAGTTATGCACACATTGCTGAATGCAGTTTGGCTGGGCTTCCGTTTTTCAGGCGTTTCTCTGATAGATACTTCCCTCGTACGCGAGCTTGAAGTTGCTCACGTAGATGGCGGCGGCGTGGTCTAGGATCGGCAGGGGAGCGCAGCTGCCGCTGTCGCAGTCCCTGTCGAGGACCCTCTACGAGGGCGGTGCGTCGCTGGTGGAGGCGGCTTCGGCGCTGCGCAGTGCCGCCGCGCTGTCCCGCGCCCGTGGCCAACACGCATCGTCGTTCCACAGCCTCGTGGCAAGGTCCACCGGCGGCCATCTCCTCCAGACACCGCAGAGCAGGGGCATCGCCACCACGCCCGCGAGGCTGCACCCGGCGTCGTCCGCGGCAGTGGAGGCGGAGCTCTCGGACGCGGAGACGAGGCAACACGAGCCTGTGAAGACGGCGCCGCCTCGCCACCAGATGCCGAGCCTCGGCCCGACGCGGCCCGGGGAGAAGCCCCGCGTGGTGGTGCTGGGCACCGGGTGGGCGGCGTGCCGGCTGCTCAAGGACGTGGACACGCGCGCCTACGACGTCGTGTGCGTGTCCCCCCGGAACCACATGGTGTTCACGCCGCTGCTGGCGTCCACGTGCGTCGGCACGCTCGAGTTCCGCTCCGTCGTCGAGCCCGTCAGCCGCATCCAGTCGGCGCTCGCCACCCGCCTCGGCTCCTTCTTCTTCCTCGCCTCCTGCACCGGCGTCGACACCAAGGCGCACGAGGTGTACTGCACGGCCGCGTCCAGCGACGGACAGCTGTCCAGTGACCCCTACCAGTTCAAGATCGCCTACGACAAGCTGGTGATCGCGAGCGGCGCCGAGCCGCTCACCTTCAACATCAAGGGCGTCCAGGAGAACGCCATCTTCCTCCGCGAGGTGAGCCATGCGCAGGAGATCGATCCGCAGGAAGCTGCTCACCAACCTCAAGCTCGCCGAGAATCCAGGTAACAACGCAACATCGGTAATCCTCGGTTCACATGCATGCACACCTCTCTTCGATCAGGAAAATGCGTCGATCATCGTCAGTTAATTACGTGCATTGATCGTTATTAGTAGCTAGCACGCATTGCAAACTTCGGCTGTGATGATGATCAAGCACTGTGCTCTCTCTAGGCTTGTCTGTCGAAGAGAAGGAGCGGCTCTTGCATTGCGTGGTCGTCGGCGGAGGCCCCACCGGCGGCGAGTTCAGCGGTGAGCTCAGCGACTTCATCACGCGCGACGTGCGCCAGAGGTACGCTCACGTCAAGGTCACCCTCATCGAGGTACGTACTCAGTGCACCTCATGAACCGTCTCTACATACATAATCTAGAGTATTAGTACATATATGTTGCATCGATCGGACTTACTGAAGAAGTTTCTGATCATCTCATCGTTAATTTGTGTCGTTCTTTCCAGGCAAACGAGATCTTGTCATCGTTCGATTTGGGGCTGCGGCAGTACGCGACGAATCACCTGTCAAAGGTAACATACATAGGCTTATTTCTGTGATGACACTCTGCTGGATTAATAGTTGTGATCTCAATGCGGCTTAATCAGTCTTTTGTGCTGCTGCATCTGTGACAGTATGGAGTTAAGCTGGTGCGAGGCATCGTGAAGGAGGTGAAGCCTAAGGAGATCACCCTGAGCGACGGCACCCGCGTGCCCTACGGCCTGCTGGTCTGGTCCACGGGCGTGGGCCCGTCGGAGTTCGTCAAGTCCCTGGACCTGCAAAAGTCCCCTGGCGGCAGGATCGGCGTGGACGAGTGGCTCCGCGTGCCGACGGCCCCGGACGTGTTCGCGCTGGGCGACTGCGCGGGGTTCCTGGAGGGCACCGGCAAGCCAGTGCTCCCGGCGTTGGCTCAGGTCGCGGAGCGGGAGGGCCGGTACCTGGCGCGGCTGCTCGGGAAGGTCGCGGCGCAGAACGGTGGCAAGGCGCACTGCGCCGGCAAGGCCGACCTCGGGGAGCCGTTCGTCTACAAGCACATCGGCAGCATGGCGTCCGTCGGCCGGTACAAGCCGCTCGTCGACCTCAGGGAGAACAAGGTACTGCCGCTCTGAGCCATTAATCTTCTCTTCCTGATCAGTAAAAGTGTATTTGTGCTAATATCTGACAAACGGTTTTCGCATTTGCAGGATGCCAAGGGCGTGTCGATGGCTGGCTTCTTCAGCTGGTTGATGTGGCGGTCAGCGTACCTGACGCGGGTGGTAAGCTGGAGGAATAGGTTCAACGTGGCGGTGAACTAGGGAACGACGCTTGTGTTTGGCAGGGACAACACCAGGATTGGCTGACGAGCTTCTTCTAAGCTGGTCGTCTGTGTTCCTCATTCTGAATAGTCCACGGGAGCGAGAGACTGACTGTCATTTTTGTTCATTTTTGTTTGTAATTCAACATGTGCTGAGAGATTCCTGTTGGCTTCCATACTCTCTAGATATTCGTAAGATGAACTGCATGAGATTTGCAAATATAAGCCACCAGATTTAAAAAAATGAAAAGAAAAGGAGAATAAAGATGTGATGGGTTTAGTGTTTAGTTGGCAAGAAATGCCACATACAGGATGAAAGATGGCCTTCCTGAGTTGAAGCAGCCGATGGAGTTTGGTCTACAAGCGAAAAATATGAACCATAACTGGGCGGAGACGCACACTATACCTCTCACCTCTCATCCCTTCCCTTAATTTCAATCTCGACGCGCCATGCTTTTAGGCTGTGTTCATTGATTCATTGACATGTTCACTACTTCGCGTGATTTTCTTTTCAAAGCATTTTTTCTATACGTACATGTGAGGCATGTGCTGTTCTGGCGTTCGAGGCACCACTTCGAGATATACATCATTCAAACATGGTGAGTTGCAGTGAGCAAAATGTGCAACACAAATCCCAAGAAGGCAAGAAAACATGTACATGTTAACACATTATTTTTCTTGTTTGCTTCTAACGATATTCGTCCGATTAACAAGTTTGGAGACAGAGAGACTCAGGTGGCCGGTTAACAAGTTTGGAGAGAGATGCAATTTTAGGAGTAGAGACCCATATAGCATCAGATTCAAATTTAGGACCTTAACATAGGCCATTTGAAGTTTGAGGACCTATGCATGCTTAGATATAAGATCCAATATGTTCGATCCTCGCCAGCGTGTAGTAGAAACACCAGAAATATATATGCTTAGATATAAGATCCAATATGTGCTATCCTCGCCAGCGTGTAGTAGAAACACCAGAAATATATATATAAAAAATGAAGTTTTACTAGAGGCAGTCTCATTGGAATTAGAGGCAGTTGAAAGGGTAGTTCACCTCTTGTCAAAAAAAAAAAGTTCACCTGGGGTAGTCTCATCGGCATTTAGAGGCAGTTGTTGGCAAGCTAATTTGGATTGTTGGATTCAAATCAAATAATCTGAAAAGTTTGTCAAGGAAGATGACAACCTATTTTCAATTGAAGACGCACACACCACATTCAAAGTAGTACAATTACACATGCATGTGCACCTCCCACACGCTAGAAATTTGTTGGCACTAGTTGAATCGTTTGCTGCCTTGCCCCCAAATGCTTCCGCCAATATCACCACTATATTACTCTTTCAGCATGTACAAATAGCCGCTCAAAAAAGTAGTATTAATAGTTAACAGCGCTGTACAACTTAATTAAACACAATTCATAATCCACTCCATATTTCAACTAGCAAAAAGAAAACGATAAGTAAAGCTGTAAAAGCTGCACATTCTCTATATTGGTTAAAACAGGACCGCGAGTGATATAATGTCTCTTGTAGCATCAAGATAACCTACTGGCAGTTTGGTATCAGTCAGCAATCAAGGAAGAAACATATGGTTTTGTTTGTGGCACAACCTATTCTTCGGAAGTATGCGCTTGGGACTAGGACTGTCATCTCAACATACCACACCACACTTAAAATGCGGCTCTCATTGCACCCCTTGTCGCATCACGCTTCATCTCTGCAGCCTTTCCACTTCCACGCGAAAGTACATGTACACTTGCTGCACGCGGAGCATCCAAAAATGGCTCAGATATGTCGGCACTGAAGATGGTTCAGGAAAATTAGAACAGTTGATCATAGAAAACTGACCTGGATGACCCAGATGCTGAGCAACGATTCCAGACAGAACAATCCAAATCCAACAAAGTAGAATATCTGCAAGATCATATGGACTACTAAGTTACTAAACAAATCAGAAAATTATATTTCGCATCAAAGATAGTAGATGAAGATAATATATCAAAATTTTCAAAGCTGCATCTCTCATTTAGCGAATAAAAAGGTGCTGAGCTTACCCCAACCAAAGCATTGACGCTGATAAGATCAATTGCTGGCAAAATTCCTCTGCAAGAGTAAACAACAGGAGTTAGGTCATGCCAAGGATTCATCAAGCTAATGCAAGGACGTCTCAGTTATCTATTGCCCCTCTAAACATCAATCACAAGATCTTGGGATGCCATTGTCCAGATCAGTAAAACATTTCGTATTTTTATCTTCATCCAGTGATGGGATTGTCCAACCAGGAACTGGGGCAGTGGAGATTTATTCTATATAAGCCAACTAAACTAATTTTGACACCAATGCTACTTTACAGACACATTGAAATGTGCAGAATACACAGATTGCGTCACCCATACATCATAGTAATAACACATTTGATTGAGTGCAAGTTTACAGAAGCCAAAAGCTTTTAGGAAAAGGCATGCAAGAAACTTACGCCAATGATTTTCCCTCGAATACAACAGGAGGAGCCACAGCAGAAAATACGCAGAAAAGAATGTGGAACTGTAAGCGCAGGAGGTTCAAGCATTAATGCATAATTAAATTAAGTAATAAACATAATAATAATATAAATAAAATCAAGATTCATAGATGCTTAAGAAACTTATTATATTTACCAGTAAAGCAAGAAGAACAATCCAAACCTCAATGCGCTATCAGTCCTGCAAAACAAGTTGCCAGCAAACATTACCTATCCATGCATAAAAAAAATTGATGGTAGAGGCACAAAATTATATGATGAGATTTCAAATAAATTACCTCATTGCATTATACAGAGGACGATACCACAAAACATATGCACCAGGAACCCCAGATATGAAGTAGATTATTGCCAATAACCAGATCTTAACACCTGAAAACGGTTAGTACATAGAATCTAAAAAGTGTGAGCATGAGATAATTTGATAGGACAAAAAATAACACCAAAAGGATTCAGTATACCTTCCCCCTTGATCCAAGCTGTAGTAACTGCTATGACATTCCAGAAGAGGCAGCAAACCAAACCTATTCAATACCAAATAAATCTGTTGAAATAATATGTTTCAATAAATCATATGCAAATTAATAAGATAAATTGCTAATCCTTTGATCCGTGCCTCTGAAAATAATAAAATATGTAGATTTCTCAATGTGATATAGCTCTGTATAACTTCAAATGGAATGCAACTTTTGAGTACCTTAATATCTTATTAAAAGCTCCTCTCTATGTTAAAGACATTAAATTAACATGTTTGGAGAATGCAGACATACAAGAACATAACCATTAGTGTCACTGATAATTCCATCAGCATGGGTATCAATTTAATTACTTGTATTCTGGCTAAAAAATAAGAAATGTACCAATGGAAGTATCAGTTTCCCATTCTAAAATATATCTTACCAAAACAATTACAGGAATGCAGGAATCATTGATGCAAAGGTTGAAACAAATCGCTTGCATGTCTTAAACATAGGTTCACAAGCCACCAGTGAGAAAATAAAACCAATGGAAAATCCAATATGTAGAACTTAAATAATATCATCCAATATATGTGTGGAAGGCATGCCCATTGCACCATAAATAAAGGAGAACATTGAAGATTTTTCATCAGAGTGAATTTTTTCATGATGTTGAGAATCAGAGGCAACATACCAAGAAACGACGCAAATGCAACATATTGCATTCTTTGAAGGTGACTCGGTATCTCATTGGTGATATCATGATGGATGAGTGGCAGAAAAGGAGGCCAGTTTTTCTCCTCAATGACAATACCAGCTGCCAAACAAGATAATGAAATGTAAGCCTAGCAACTTCTGAAACAAAATGAACTTTATATTAAAAACATGGATCAAATAATCTTCATGCCAAGGCCCAGTTGAGTGGAAAAGAGAATGAATGTATGAAAGTAAGAAAGCCTTCCAAACTTTGCGGTGTTCAGTGTTCACTATCCGTACTAGTTTTGCATAATTTATGGAGGATCATTTACCACAGTACCCTTTTCCTTCAAGACTGAAATTAGACCCTAGTTTTACAAAATTCATCATATAGAATTAACTACCATATCATTCTTTCAGATCATCAGATGTAATGTCCATACTTCTAACATGCCAACTTTAGGTGTATTGATGCTCAAATAATATTAGGTGTATCACATGCTTATTTCTCCTTTAATTTAATGGGAAGCAAAGGTACAGTGCTTGAACTGCGTCATTGATAAACGAAAAACAACAACATTTACCTCTTGCTGCAGCCTCCTCTCTCCGTTTTAGCTCCTATTCAATATAACAGAGATGACAGAGTCAGAAACTGGCAACAGTTTTTCAGAGGCTCCTGAAAGTATATCAGAGTAGAGCAGAAAAATACAATTTGTGGCAACTAAGTAGAGTCTAGTGGGGATTCAACCAGTGCATTCTACTTCACATTTAAGCCTAGTATAAGCAACTTCTCATCCTTGGAATGAAAAATAAACCAATGATCTCAACAACAACAACAAAACCAATTATCTCAATCTTAACTATGATTGTGCTATGACTGTGTTTTCTGAATCAAAACTGAAAGGGAGATGTATATGCATGTGTCATGTGCAGCATACCTTCTCCCTCTTGTTCAATTCTGCTTCCCTTGCTTGCAACTCCTTCTCCCTTTTCTTCAGGTCATGGATATCCACAGAGCACATGTTATTCGTTGCGCTGAACAGCATTTGTTAGCAGGTGTGTTCATACAGCCACATTTTGCATATGACAAGGCAATGCACATTCATACACAGTTACACACCTTTGACGAGTCAAGGGGTATATCCACTGTAGCACTGAAGTCTGCCGGTTCAGGAGGAAGCGGCGAAAGGCGTGAATTGGATGCAGGAGGCACGTTTCTGGGATTCTACATTTCAGCAGAAATCACACAACATTGAGCAGGCAAGCAATACGAACCCCTGACTGATGTGTCACACCATGGAGGTCGCATAACTCATATGAACAGAACAACTCACAGGCATGTAAAACGCGCCACCGCCAAAGTTGGACTGCCCGCCAGCCTTGCCGCGCGCTTGTTCCTGTAAGAAAAATCAACCAATAAAATCTCAACCACAGACACGCACAAGAGGTTCAAGCAATATTGCATCATCAGGTCAAAAAAAGAAAAAGAAAAAAAAATCACTAGCAGTGTCGGCGACGGCGACACTGCAAGTGGGGGAAACATGTATTTGTTTTTTCATCATCGCCGGGACGTGGCCAGATCTGCGCCCCGTCCAGATCCGAACTATTTGGGGCTGCAACTATTTTTTGCTGTTACATTCCAAAAACAAACCTTGTGCTTATTGACTTACCATGGGATTTTAAGTCTTACAGATTAGTTACCTTAGGATAAGTTACTCACCTTGTCTGCGGTTCATGATTTTATAAGAAATTACATACGTATATCTTTATCTAATTTTTTCGTGCACAACATGTCCATCAAACAGTTATAGTGGAGGCACATCACCGCCAACAACCCTTGTGTAAAATAGCATGTTTGCCATCATTTATCAATAGCAGCAAACTACTGATTTATCGGTTGTTTAGTGTACAGGTACGACCAGTTATTTAAAAATTTAGCCTAAGAGATCTTATAAAAAAGGCTCTAAATGTTTGCAATAAAAAAACAAAGTTCACATATATGGTGTTAGCAATTTCTTCACCTCTTCCTTTCAATCTAATACCTACAGTTCTCTGAATTTTTCCAACAAAAAAACATACATGGTGTCGGCTATTTCTTCACCTCTTCCATTGAATCTAATTCTTACCCCTCTTGTGTTCAGGTCCTGCTGGCTCTACAACTTTCTTTTTCAATCTTTTGGAATCATGTCCAAGAGATACTTGGTGGTTCTAAATGGAGGTGGACTTCTGCAAGGTAAACATCCGCTCAAATTTAATATCTTTGCAGCGTCACAATTCTACCGGTTGGTCCAGTAACCATAGTCTCTTGCATCCAGTTTGGTACTTTTGATGTTCTGTTTTCCCCTTTTTACCATATAGGTTGTACCAGGTTGTCCTTTTTTGTGGCAAAAACACATCGAATTGTCGAACTAAAACCTTAAAACTGCATCCCTCATACAAACATGTGTTGCTACCTTTTCTTTTATTGTTTCATCGAACCTATAGTCCCTCATAGATCATAAAATGTATGAATGCACCTGCAGTCTCCCAATTCAAATTCTGATTACATATTGTTTATGTCATTTTTTGCCGTAGCATATATTTCTGGATTATTTACGTACAGAGTATCTCAAAAACTTTTGTGGTTGCTACACATAGGTTGTGTGGCTTCCTTTTTGAAGCCAAATATGTGTAGTAGCTGTGTTCTCGAATTTGGACAGAGTTTCCACGTTTGTAATTTACTTGCTGTGGGGTGCCACGTGGTTTAGTCTTAGTTCAAACTGATGCATACTTATTTACTCTAGTGCTCAGTAAATCGAAGAGCCAATCTGTGCCAGCCACGTGGCCTAAAATGCATTTTCTTGGACACAAGCGAGCCACGTCGTCACCAATTCAGATTTGGAAAGTTACTGCTTCCAAAATAATCATGTTTCCTATTTAAATTCAGATGATTCACCTCTCTCTCTCAGTTTTCTTGCTCCACCGTTGTTTTTTCATGTACCTCTTAAACCATTTAGTTTTAGATTGACCATGTTTATCGTTGGGTTTAGTTTAATATTGCAGTGGACCTACCTTCGTTTAGGAAATAATTGCATCAAAGTATGTGTTTCATGTCCTCAGATACAATTCCAATAGTTACAGAGAGGCTAAGGGCATTCAGTACTTCTATAGAGATGGCAACCTTTAAACTCAATATTTCACGTATTGGATGCCATCTCTATATTCATTTTACTGTTATATTCATTTTTCATATTTGCAGCGAGAAGCATACCTGTTTTGTTCTAAAGATCATTCCATGCCTTCTGGCGTTTACAAGTATCTTAGCCCAAGCAAAGTTGTTGCAAATATAGAGGTCCATGTTATATTAATTTTTCATATTTGCAGCAAGAGGCATAGCTGTTTCGTTTGGAACATGGACGAGCATGAGTGTGGACCTATATTTATTAACATGTAGGGTAATGTGTAGGAAGGCACAACATCACCTTGCTTGCCCTTTTATTTGAATGATTTTTACAGAATATTAGTTGTGGTGTAAAATTAGAGGACTTGCGCTGCCGCTTAGTGTGGTTTCTCTATTTTCCCCATTTACACGTGTAGTCTTTTTTACAGTAAAAAAATGGCACTTTTGTTTCATGTTTCTGTCACTCATATTTTCCCAAATTCAGTGGTTTACTTACTTTTTTGGAGGGCTCATGACTTTGTTGTTCATTCAGCTTGGGACAGCAAGCTCATTGGAAAATCCAAAGGTCTTTCTTCATATCAAGGATCTCGGCTTGGGCATACTGTGCTACTGGTAATATGATTTTCGGAACAAAACTTTCTGAGTCCATGTTAGTTTTTCATGTCTACATAGATGCATTACGCACCATCTCAGCCCAAGCTATCATGCTTGCTTTGAACCAACATGTGCAGCTATACACCTCTGCATGTTTTCATTCAGAGTATGCTTCAGTCCATTCAGAGTAAGCTTCAGTCCAAATTTTTAATATTTGCTGAATATCAACTAAAGAATATACATTCAGTTGCTTTCCTGTCTTAAGAGTTTCTTACGATGGATATGAATATGATTTTCTAACTTATTATAAGTATCTGCAGTTAGAGATTGCTTCTTTTGCCATCACGAATGTTTATTATTTTTCAAGCACGTGGCTAATCTCTCAATATGTGGACAGGAACGGCCCATGTCGCGCGGAATTGCATCACCCACATGTCCGCTTATGCCTGTACTTTGGATTCCAGATGCTTCTCCTCCCCCCTCCTCTTTCCTCTTCCCTCCCTCTCTCCCGACGCGGGTCTTGATCAAATGCTGATTGATGGATTTATAAGGCCTCTAAATTTTTAAAAGGTTTCCTTCGTAATTTTCTTTGACTATGATCTTGGGCCTTCTTGACCCTATGATGAAAATTCTCTATCCATTGCTCAAGGATATGATCTGATGTCCATTTGTCTGTGAGGTACTGGGCATGACCTACTACTTATATTATGCGATTTCTCAGAGTAACCCATTTGTCAACATGCCTTGAAGCTCCAAATTCATGGACACATGATGATTGAAAGATTACTCTTCCGGTTTAATCTTTCTGCCTCTTTTTCTCTGGGTGCGCTTTACTCTACTGCCCAACAGATTTGGAATCTGGGCACCACTATCATTCCTTTTTGCTGATCCATTTGTTTTTATGCCTATGATGAAATTATTCATACCCATTTATGATCTGGAATATAAGGCGGTGATCAAGATCTTGTGAGATACTCGACATTTCCAATCTATTCTAATGCCTTGATACTCCAAGATCTTGATCAAATGATGATTGATTATTTCTGAGGCCTCTAAAATTTTAAAAGGTTCCCTTTGCAGTTTGGTTTGCCTATGATCTGGGGCCTTCACCTTGCAGCCAAATTTATTAAATGATTTCTTGTTTTGGTGACAAGCTTATGTTTGCCCTTTCCTTCGTGTTCCCATTCATATGCTTCTGATATTTTGTACTAATTTCAGGTGGACCAAGTTTTTTTTTATTTGGTACCCTCTTTAATTATGTTCCTATTTGTCCTGAACTGATCTCTTCATTCATGCATAGATTTTGAGCTTAACTGATTTAGTGAGGTCCCTTCAGCAGTGCCTGTTAATCTTACAACGCTTAGGTGGTCTTCTAAACCTTGCAATATGTGACCTTAATTTTACTTACTTGCTGTCTGCATTTGGTATGTTTTTTGGAAAGCCTGTGCGATTTGGCAACTACTGTATAGGCTAATACAGACAATGGGCCAGACTCTCATTCTTTTTTCCTAGGATCGCCTCTATAAAGACTATGATGTGAGAATGAAATATATCTCTTAACAGGTCCACAACTTCTCTTCTGTTGTTAATTTACTATAGCACTTTCTATATTAATTATGGTGTGCATAGCAGTTCGTGTACTGTTCTGTATCTGCATATTGAAAAATATATTTTGCAGGTTATGTTCGCCATTCTATAAAGAGGAGAAACGAACTCTTCTTCTAGCAACCTAAACAGCCATATCTGCTTCAAGGTTATAACCTCTCGATGTTTTAATTTAGTTTTATAGATCATTCTATGTCAAGAGTACAAATGCCGGTATAATTATTTTCTATTTGCTTCGTGACTGATCTTACTCCCATGTCTCAGTTTCAATTGTTAGCCAGTAAAATAGATGGTTAATCTACTCCCGTGTTAGTTTAAATTTCTGCACAACAAAATTATTGTCTAATCTATTTTTGATGTTTTCTAGCAAATACTAGATGGAGATGATAATATTATCTGACCTCTTTTTGAGATTGGTGTCCAACTATAGAGTAAACGTCTTCACGAGGCATGTACAAAAAAGGAAGTGAGTGTCGTATTTTCCGGTGGCAACAAAAAATTTGAATGATTAATGCCTCCATGCATCGTAGCTTTGAGTCTTCAGATGTTAAACCGATATAGATGGATGCATTGGTATGTAATGTTCAGAGGATTGGTTTTCAGACAACACTGAATTGTTTTCTTGCTGCAGGGCCCTTCTTCCAAAAAGTGTTGGTTCAAAAGGCCGGTAGACCAAGATATACGGACATGGATGTAGCTTCTTTTTCATTCTCTACCTGCTTTTCAGTTAAGAATATGGACTATTTTTGGACGTACAAGACCTGCACTGGTATGTGTTGCTTAATCCATTCTTCCTAGGTTTCAGTCATCTGTACATTAGTAATTGGTTCTTCATTGTGTGCACAGATAGTGGCATTGCAGTTGTCGACAGATTTCTGCAAGAGCACAATCAGTCCACGGCCCACCAAGCAATGAGAGTACAATATGATGATGTCTTCTTCTTTGAGCCTTCTCAAGGTTGCAACCATGTAGGCTTTGGGATTTCTAGGTTCAGTTTCCTAGGAAGTGAAGCACAGCCTAGCGACCTTTCTGACCGTGAACCAAAATACTAACAGAGAAACAATATGAAGTCTTATGTATAAACCTAATAAAGATACTCACTAGCGCTAGGCATGTATGGCTATGGGCACGCCCTTTTACCATCGTGTGCTTACCTATATCTAGACATAGACATAGTCGCTTGCACTTGCGCGCCGGGGCCCGCCCTTTGTACTAGTACATACTGAATGCAGAACAGCTGAACAGGTGGATTGCTGCTCCTGCACGCAGACGAAGAGATGCTCCTGCACGCGGCGTACTTCGGGGTAGTAAGTACTATACTACTGTACTACGTACCAGGCTACCAGCACATCCCAGTTGGGAGTTGGCTGTAGTCGGCGTGGGACCGCCGGCTCTGCAGGTTAAAATTGGAAGCTTCCAATGGATCATGGTCATGGATGGAAGTATGGAACCACTACTGCCTCATCGTACATGGGCATTTCGGGGCTCCGTCGGCGCCATACCATTGGACCCCCATCTCCCGCGGACGGCGAGTTAATTCTGGCGGAGCAAGAGCTAGCGCCTGGAAACGTCCTCCGATCCAGTATGTATAACCGCCTGAGACTATCCGCACTGTTATTTCTCTAAATTCATTCTCTATTTATCCTAGTCATCAAGATTCTTTCCTCTATATCTCCCGCGTGAGACTGATGCCTGCCGATCTTAATGTACGTACTCCTACGCGCTGCCGTAGTGATGCTGGGCGGCTGCTCATCAAATTCAGCCGGCGCCACAACCCGGTCGTTGCTCGCTATGACTAATTTGCGTTGCAGTAATCTTTGAAGCGATAAGACACCCAGTCATCATCAGAATTAAAAGGGATACAAAACTATATAGGTAGCTGACATGCTCACAAATCACAAATCAGAAACATGCAACAATTCTAAACTCTTGCCTACACTCTTGCGAAGTAATCGCACACAATCAATTCAGCATTTCAGTGTACTATACGCAAACAGCATTGAAGAAATGTTTTACCCGGTTACAGCCAAGGCATACAGCTCACATGTGAATGCTGTCAAACCTCACTCTCTTGCTCACCGTCATCTCTCCCTCTCTTCCTTTCTCTGTCTCAGTGCTCATTCTCTGTCTGTCAAACCTTTTTGGCTTCAACGTGGCGTGATGATCAAGAGTTTAAGACTCACCGTTAGGTAGTCAACGTGTCCTCTCTGACAAGATATGCTAGCTTAGTCCTCCCTCCGCCGTCAATCCACCCAAGAAACATCTTTTTTTTAAAGGAAAACTATGGAGTGCAGAAGCATAGCCCTACCAATTTCTTAGATAAACATATTTTTCATATTTATATAACTTATCTGAAAAATGTTTCTCTCATGGTACTAAACAGGGCCAATGCATTATATGTGGTAGCTATATGCAAATAGGCAACGCTTGTCAAAAAGAAAATAAATTAGATTAATCCATGAGTACATGCGCGTTTCAGAATTTTCTTAAGTTGTCCAAAATTTTTAGAATGCATAGTATCACAAGACGAAAGGAGTATGCAGAAAGGCAAACAACTAATTTCACACAACCCTGTTTGGTTCCTAGAAATTGAGAGGTATTGAAATGTAATTTAATAACGAAATGAGGAGCATGCTCTAGATATTGGTTTCAATCCATAGGACCAGAACCAATTTATCTCTTTTGTGACTACTGACTAACGTGACAACACATGCGATGATTTATGTGGTAACACATCAGCCAAAACTATTTTAGAACCATTTGGGAAAGTAAATGAGACAATTTGAATAGTTTGAGGAGCGTAAATCTATTTTTTTTCTAGTCACTAGTAGCTATGCACGTGCAACACACACATGTTTGTTGTTATGATTGATGGGCTATCTGAGGAGGTACAGGAGGATCTCAACATGGGCCGCGTATGTAGCCCAACATTGAAATACGTCGGGGCTGGACTTCGGATGCTAACATCTGTCTTATCACTTATATCAGGCAAACCCAACCCTTTTTCTTCTCCCGTTCACGGTTCACGACACTTGCTCTCTTTCTCCTCAGCACTGGCAGCGACGACTGGGTGACCCCCTCCGCCGCACTCAACCCTACCAGGTGCCCAGGTCTGCATTGTGCCCTTGCCGGCGACGAGCACCCACACCACTAGGTATGCCTACCCTTCTCGTCCCTTCGTGCTGCGTGAAATCGAGCACCCAAACCTGACTTAACGGAATAGCTACTTAGCACCGACGAGGTAGGCCGGTTCCTCCCGCTCCTCCTGGATCTGAGCCCACCGGAGACGAAGAAGAAGCCAACTCCGGCGGGCTATAGAAGGGCCCGGCCGGGGAGAGGCGGGTCGGCCATGCTGACAGAGGCCGGGCGGTTTAGGGGTCCTTGGTGGTGGTAGCGGCGGCCGGGCCAGGGAGGGGCGTGGGCGCCACGACCGGGGCTCTGAGCTCGCTCGCTGGCCATGGTCGATCTCCGGCGAGAGTGGGGGGAGGGGAAGAAGGTGGCGAGCCCTAGCCCCGCCGGCAGTGGCGAGGAGGAAGGTTGTGGTGGAGGGCGACGAGGGGGTGGGTCGCAAGGAGGGGTGCAGGGAGACTGCTGTCGCGATGTTGAAGCAAGGTTACAAAAGGCGTTAAGCGTTAAGCGAACGATGACCCACTAACTAAAGGCTAAGCGTGCTTAAGCATGCTTAAACGTTTTTAAGCGTGTTTATCCAACAACTATTGTATTTGATTTTCTAAAATAGCAAGTCATCTATATCCGGAGTTCTCAAATGCTAAATATAGCTTGCTTGTTCCGCTAGCCATATGATTTGTCGTACTAGAAAGACTGTTGAAGTTTTTTATTTTTTGTATGATTTTCTATTTTAGAGGTCGGCTAAATCTTGAGTTTAGCCATTGATTTTTACCAAGTCTCTTGAAGTTACTCTTAAACATTTAAGCGTTTTGTGATGCTAGAGAATTTTAGAATGTTGGTCCAAAGAATTATGAAAGGGGAAAGCAAGAGTGAAAATGAATCAATAGCTAGGTCACTCACACGTCCATCTTTTCTCTTTTTATAGGGTAGGTGGGAGGGTAGATTTTCATAATTTTCCCTAGTTAGGCTTGTATTTAGAAAAGAGTATTTATATGTTATAAACAAGCCTTAATCATTATCTCACAAGTATTTTGGCTATATATTTTGGTCCTCAACACACTAATGGAGCCCATAATATTTAATATACCTAACACATAACTCAAGCCATCAACCATACATTGAATTAAATGATTTTCATGTGCATTAATGTGAGAATTTAAAGAATGATTTTTGAATCAAATATTGAGGAAGAGCGATAAAAGTTTTTGTTTTTCAATGTAGAAATATTACACTATTATATTGTGTATCAACAAAAAAAAATATATACGCAAGTCCATAACGATTTCAATGATTAAATAAGAGTTTGTTCATTTTACGTCTTAAATAATTTAATTATTCTACATTGTAATACATATCTAATGAAAAATACATAATTTATGTCAAGCTAAACCCATATGTCTTGTTTTCTTATCAGCTTGGAAATAAGACATGTGAGGCGTCTCAAACATGTTGTCTTCACCATTTTTGTCTAATTCAGATACCTCAATCGCATGTAGATTTTCTATTTATTTTACATATTTAGGGGATTGCATGACAAACAAAGTGTATTCTAAGTACATATACTTTAAAAATATAGAATAAATATAAAACCTTTATAAGGATAAGAAAGGGAGATATTATAAGGTAAGCATTAGCTGTATAGTTGAATCACCTTAGAGTATCTCTATGGATTTTTCAAACAATTTTCTAATTTGATATGACATTGTGGAATATGTTACTTGATGCATGTCGCATTCATCATGTGGTTCATACGTCCCAGTTGAAGTAGCATATCCCTCACTCAGCGCACGTAGAAAATGATATCATTTTAGTTTTACATGGTCCTTCTATGATTATCCAGTCTATTCATTTTCTTGTTTCACATATGATACAGAATAAAACTTCTTCACTATCATAAATTCAGGATTCTTACTTCTCGCCCTAAACATCTAATTATGAAGCTATATGTGTCGGATTTCTATCGAAACCATAAGAGGAGTCTAGGAAGCCCAATAGACGGCAGTCCCAAGTTTAAGATAGAAATGAAGCGGGCTTCCTAGACGACAGTCAGTCTGGAATTAATAAAAAGTAATGGAGGTTGATGTGTTTCACGAAATTTCAGATAAATATGTTAGTGTACTATAGATATAGATAGATTATTATGTACTGATTTTTCAAAAGATGTTAAAAGAAAAAGAAACAAAAATGAAAAGAAACAAATAATAGTATAGGCTTTTGTTTTGTGGCCCATCTAAAAGGCCATTATTTAGTCCACACCCAACTTTCGTCCAACTTTCCTCACAGGCTGAACTCATTCCCTCGGCCCATCAGCCCAACGAAGCCCACATGAGAATACCTCCTTTCAGTTCCCCTCCAGTCTGCCTCCCCGCCGCCGCAGTTCCTCTCGCATCTGGGCGCCGTGCTCCTGCTTTGCCAGCGGCTCCCCCTCTCGCCCTCGCCTCCGTCCTCCGCACACCGGCCGGCGACCCTGCGGTACGTACCTCCCTCCCCACTCCTGTCTCCGCTGGACCGTCTACGGCACCCGGTCCCTGTGGCTTCCCTGCGCGCCGCGTGCAGCCGGCGGGGAGCGGGCGGTCGCGTCGCGCCGCTTTGGGAGCGCTCATACCCCATAGCGAAGCGCTACCCGTCCGCTTAGTGTTTCAGCGCGCTGAAGCTTGCGCTTAGTGCCGCCTTTTGGAACCCTGGGTTGAAGACAGGACCGTCGCGCGTTATGTGTTCGGATCCGATCTAATTACTACTGTATAGTATATTATGCTTACTAACTTCGATTTTATTGCAAAAATTACCGGGTGTATGTGTGTACGCCCGTGTTTTTTACTGGGCCTATCCCTGATTGGTGAGGAACCCTGACCTGATTGGAGGCAATTTGTTCTTACCAGCTCTGCTGCAAGCTGTCCGATCCAAATTTCCCAGAACGGGGATTTGGTGATCAGCTGAACGCCCATCCAACGTTAAGTTCGCACCTGGCTGAGTAGCGATTAGGGGTTAAGACTTGATGCATCTGTGTCCTTATATTATGGAATTTATGTTAATAGCTGGTCCTGCCTGCCCATGTGTTCTGGATCGGTGCGGTACGGTATTGAGTCAGCATGGACTGAACAAGAAACTAGGTTTATCTTTCCAGTTACCGCTGTGCAGTTTCGAAGATGGCTCGTCGTGGATTGATGGATCAGGACTTAAGCAAACTTGATGTGACAAAGCTTGACCCACTGTCACCTGAAGTTATCTCACGCCAAGCAACAATCAATATTGGTATGGATGCAATCCCTTTACCGTGGCTGTACTGTTCCATTGCTTTAATTAGTTTCTTTGAAGTTTTCTTATGTACAAAAGCTATTCTGATTTCTAGAATAATGATTCAGCCATCTGTCACTAGCATTGAGCTCTTTGTTTGTGGCACCGTGCAATGAACTCCACGGTGGTAATTTATCCGACATTTCTTGCAGCCCTGTCTTCATGCATAATAATTCTTGAGTTTCATCCCACATTTCTTTTCTGATACTTAAGATGTTGGAACCATTTTCTTCCCTATGGATGCATCTCCTTATAAGCCATTTATATCAGACTGAAATCTCGTGTTCACCTAATATCGCGATAAACCTTTGTTGTTTGTTGTTGTCCCACATCACTATTTTGACTGGTAAGATATCTAACTACCACTTATATGATGTTTTTTGTCTAATAAAGATGTACATGGCACATTTTATAATATATGTATAAATACAAAAAACGTTTGATTTGTGAACAATCAGTCACTTCTATTTTTTTAGCTTCCGATGAATTTGTAAATGGCATGTATATGTATTTATTCAAATTTTATGTGAATGAGGCCTCCTGCAGTAGCATAATGTTTTTCTACAAATATCTCAGGTACCATTGGCCATGTGGCTCATGGAAAGTCTACTGTTGTGAAAGCTATATCTGGAGTTCAGGTGTGATTTACATATTCCAGTATAATATTTGTTTTCAAGCATTGAATCCGAGCTATGTATTTGGTGTCAGTTTTACGTGTCATCTTTCTGTATGTGCTTATGTCTTCACCATGTTACTGGCATGTGGTGATTAGACGCAGATTTTAGAATTTGGTACATTAGTGGGCAAACTGCTTTGGAAGGTTTGAAATTCATGCTAGGAATACATGTACAATTTTGTTAAATATATGGCTGAGGGAACTTTTTGGGGATTTATTTGATATTAGTATATTACCATAACATAAAAATATTGATTATATTCCTTAGTTAGGAACTGTTCTGGTTTGTGCTTTTGTTTCTCAGCATCTGTTACAATGACAGACTGGTTAGCAACTGATCTTTTTTCAGTCTCAATCGTTTTTCACCATGTTTGTGCTTGATATGTTATTTGTTTTCTACAAATTTTTTGATGGCTTAACTTTGGCTTTGTAGACTGTTCGGTTCAAGAATGAGCTGGAACGTAACATTACTATAAAGCTGGGTTACGCTAATGCAAAAATCTACAAATGTGAGGATGACAAATGTCCGCGACCAATGTGCTACAAGTATGCTTATCATACACTAAATGTCAGAGTTCTGTGTTAAGATCATGTCTTTCTATTCTGTTACTTGTTAATAATGAAGAAGTCAGCATGATTGTTCTAAGCTTTAGCCTATGCTGAATCTTTTCTGTTCATACAATTCATTTACTGGTTTATATGTTTCAAAGATCATGCTTGAACTCTCAAATGACTGATCGTTCAAAAAATGTATTATATATTATTATTTAGATTTGCTGATCAAATGCGAAGAATTATATGCTGTCATGAATCCCTTGTGCACCATGTGTTGACTTTGTTTCATTTAAATTAAGGGCCTATGGAAGCGGAAAAGAAGATGGCCCTCCATGTGATGTGCCTGGATTTGAAAACACTAGAATGAAGCTCCTGAGACATGTTTCTTTTGTTGATTGCCCGGTATGATAAAATCTTTACCACTTTTCTCCTAGCATTATTCTGTTGTACTAGATTTTAAACATTCGAGGCGTAATTATATTGTGCCACCCTAAATCCTTACTAACATCGCTGCATGCAAGTGACAAGTGATAAGCTTTTTACTATGCTGCATATAGTTATATTTTGTTTTGCACTATGTCAATCTTGATCATGGAGTTGTAGTTGCATTAAACTTTTAGTGGTTAATGATGTTATGTTACAGCTAAAAGGAATATGGTAAAAAAATGGTTATATTAGTTTCTTTGACATTTCATTTGATATCGATCAATTATGATATAGGAAATAATTGTATGTTTCAACAATACCTATCTCCTTGAACAGGGACACGACATTCTCATGGCTACAATGCTTAATGGAGCTGCTATCATGGATGGGGCTCTTCTTTTGATCGCAGCAAATGAAAGTTGTCCACAGCCCCAGACATCTGAGCATCTTGCTGCTGTTGAAATCATGCGTCTTCAACATATCATCATTCTGCAGAACAAGATTGATCTTATCCAGGAAAGTGCAGCGATGAATCAACATGAAGCAATCCAAAAATTCATCCAGGTCAATACTCAATGTTCCTTTGCGGCACCATTCAGTACTTATCACCATCTCTCTTTCATGGTCTGATCCTTTTATGCTCATTTGACCAGGGAACAATAGCTGAAGGTGCACCTGTGGTGCCTATATCTGCTCAACTGAAATACAACATTGATGTTATCTGTGAATACATTGTGAAGAAAATCCCCATCCCTGAAAGGAACTTTACCTCGCCTCCCAACATGATTGTTATTCGCTCCTTTGATGTTAACAAGCCTGGTTCAGAGGTTGATGAAATTAGGGGTGGTGTAGCTGGTGGCAGTATCCTCAGGGTATGTACATCTTAGTCATGGTGCTACCATTCTATTTTTGTTGTGTTTAATATGAACAAATAGCAATGGTTTTTTTACAGGGAGTTCTGAGGGTGAACCAGAAGATTGAAGTTCGCCCTGGCATTGTCATGAAAGATGAGACTGGGAACATTAAGTGCACCCCAATCTACTCAAGGATTGTCTCACTCTATGCTGAGCAGAATGAACTCCAATTTGCTGTCCCAGGAGGGCTTATTGGTGTGGGAACAACCATGGACCCAACTCTAACGCGTGCTGATAGGCTGGTTGGCCAGGTTCTCGGTGAAGTTGGTTCACTACCTGATGTTTATGTAGAGCTTGAGGTTTGTAAAATCTTTGCTCCTTCATAATTTTAGATGGACAAAAATAGTTGCTAAACTTAAGTATGTCACTGAACATTTGCTTTGCAGATCAATTTCTTCCTACTCCGGAGGCTGTTGGGGGTGAGGACGAAAGGTACAGAGAAGGCAGGGAAGGTGTCAAAGCTCACCAAGGGTGAGATCCTCATGCTTAACATAGGATCCATGTCCACTGGAGCTCGCGTGCTCGCTGTTAAGAACGATCTCGCCAAGCTACAGCTCACCGCGCCTGTCTGCACGAGCCGAGGAGAGAAGGTTGCTCTGAGCCGTCGTGTTGAGAAGCATTGGCGCCTCATCGGATGGGGCCAGATCCAGGCTGGTACAACACTCGAAGTACCACCCTGCCCGCTTTAAAGTGTCAGACGTGAGCTGAAGTTGTGAGTGCCAAAGAGAAAAGATGAGTTTGTTGGTAGTCCTGTCTTCGTGTTACTGCATATCCAAAGTCTTAGGCCACTCTAGTTTAATTTTATATTGTTCAATTTTGGAGGCCACTTCCATTATGATTCCTGTGAACATTAGCAGGTCGGAAACCAGTATTGTGAACGTTTTGAGTACTTCAAGAAGTGGCTGTATGCCTGGATCAGTATTGCCAATGTCCTCTTGCTTTCGCACTAAACTTTAGACTTCTTCGTAGGATTGTGTGCTTCAAAAAGTGGCTGTATGCCTGTATCACCCCTCTGTTCTAAATTACGCTGCCATTTTAGTTTTATTATGAATTCAACATTTTTAAAGCTTTGGTAAAGTTCATAGAAAAAACGCATAAACTTCTAAAGCATCTTAATAGTTTTATTAGTTTTCATCAAATATCTTGATAGGGCAACTTGATCAAAGCTAGATAAATTTGACTTTAGCACAAACTAAAATGACATAATTTGGAACACATTGTGATAGTGTAACAAATTGTGATTGTGACATAAAAAACAAGTCCAACACTCTAAACGCACTATTCTGAATAATAATTTCCCTCCCAAGTCTTTGTTGACCTGATTTGAAGCGAAAGTGACGCAACTACTCTGTTGAAATACCAAATTGTTGTGACCATATGCAAGTTTTGTACAATACACTGATCTTAGGAAGATTCATTCAAATGGACTGAAAATTACTCTGTTCGTTTATGCTATTTAGCCGATTTTAATCCATATAAATCAGTATGGAATAATGTTTTTCTCCTACAACAAATTAACCATACAAATCACCACTTGTTATACTCACCGGATTGCACAAGAGCAATGATACAGGTTACGAGGTGGGCCACGAACGCCACTTCTTATGTTTGGGGAATTTTGTGTTTAGAATTTAACTTTTTTATTTCTATATATATGGATCCCTTAGGAATTGTTTTTTATGTCATCTTTCTTTTCAATAACCTCTTTTCATCATTTTTCTTTTAAATGCTCTATTATGCCTCCTTTTTGAAAGGGGTTTTAGGGAATTTTGTAGAACATGGATAGAATTTGACTAGAACATTTGCTTGGAAAGACCATATTTATGAAGGAAAATATAAGGTTTTTGTTGAAAGACATGTGATAGTGTAGCTTGCGGGTGTAGACCGTAGACGGAGGTTGAGTCTGGCAACACCTATACCCGTTGCATGGATTTCGTAATCCACCCATCCAAATCTCAATTTAATCCATGAAGACAAGTGGCATATGGATTCGACCCATAAGATCCATGGGTTGGCATGCCATCACTGTGGCCCATGAGAAAAGCTCAGAAAGCGTGCACCATGTCTCCTGCAAAAATGCCGCAGTACTTGACATGCTCAAGATGTAGGACGCAACCATCAATGAGAGAAACGTAACGAGGGACACAATCTCCATGGTGGTGGTGGCAGCATCGCTTGCCTCACCCTTATCCACAATTTGCGGCGACGAGGAGCAGCATGTGCACTAGGCGTATGAGGTGGAAACATGACATGAGGTGCATGTAGTGTTGGGCGACAACTTCATGGTTGCACGAAACATGGGGAACCAAAAAAACATGCATGAACATATGCAGAAATGGATATGTGTGTGTGTCCTTGAGGAGATGGAATTGGGGCTGACATGCAACATCGATCTTATGGGTTCACCGCCAAGATTTTGTCCACCACGGCGAGCAGGTGGTGGAAGCAGATGAGTGGATTCGAGGAGGAAGAGAATAGGAGGTGACAGAGAAGTACACTCTTCGTATGCAGAAAACCAGTTAAGAGCAACTTGAACAAAAACCCTATTTGAACCTTTAGCCCATTTTAAAGGTTCCAACATGCGAAAATTGAGCTCCTATTCAACCCATGATGGATGAGAGGCTCCCATTCATATCTCCTAAACCCAAAGATATAGGAGCTCTCATCCTCTCCTTACCCCCTCTTTCTCTCTTCCCAAAAAGCTGATGAATGGAGCCGATGAGTAGGGCCCATGATACTATAGTGTAAAGTAGAAAAATCGAGGAGATGGGTTGGAATGCTCTAAGAAGTAAAGGCAGGGACATAGCTGAGGAACTCTCATTTAAAGGACCAGGGGACAAAATTTGAGAGTTTGGTTGAGTTGCTCTGACCCACTCGATCTTATACTATCCAATGCATCGTTATTGATTCACAAATGGGTGGGTCAAAACCTCATCCAAATCCATATAAATCAAGCCATGCACAAGCCTAGCGACACCAAAGAAATGACATCTTGCACAGAGGTGTGGGAGTGGATGTGTGCTACGTATTTAAGAGGGAGTTAGGTTAGAGGAACATTGGAAGTGGTAGAAGAAGAAGAAAAATAAGGGAATCCACAAAGAGTCGTACGTCTTGGGATCCTATTATGAGTTGGTCTATGCACGGATAGCAAGACCTGTTTTCCTGTTCCTGATCCCAAGAAAGAGACGTATAGAACTTGTAGATATATCTTGTCGACGAAATATGTGTCGCAGTCTACCTAGGGGGTACCCTACGGTAGTAGATTGTAGGCGGAGGTGTGGCGACGACGATCAAGCGTAACACAAAGAGCGTAGACACGACGATTTATATAGGTTCAGGCCGATAAATCGTCGTAATACCCTACGTCCTGTGTTTTGGTGGCTGGATTGATATGAGTATTAGGTTACACGAGGTGTAGATGAGATGGTTTCGAAGGGGTCCCTGCTCTCCTTATATAGCTGGGGAGTAGGGTTACAATTTCCATATCCTAACAGATTACGATCGATCCCTTAAGGTAAGGGAACCGAATCTATCTACTAGGATCTTCCTTGGCGAGCAAGGCTTCTTCGGAGTCCCTGATGAGCACGATGGGCTGGTCGCGTGCTGCAGGGTCTCGCGGGCCGGGCCATCTCCTGGTCGGTAGGCCCATAAGGTCCCTTGGGATATGCCGAGATAATATCCCCAACATATCTCGTCTCCCTCCCTCAATCCTCAAGAACAATTCACATGAACGCACATGAGACAAGTATGTGGACAAGTATGTGACAGGAGTTATCTCTTTATTAGTCAATATGGATGTACATGTAGTCTCTTTATATAGATATTTTTTATGACAAATATAGTAGCTAACATGACATATATGGAATAAGCCTATCAAGACATATATATATGTATGACCATCAATCCTCTAATGGAGGAATTCTTAACACCTTCATCTAATTGTTAGTAGTGGTTATTTGGTGGAAACCAATTACTAATTTTCTTTATTTAGTTTGGACACAAGAGCTAATCGCTAAGTTGTTAAAAATGAGCTCTAATGCACCTAAACAAGAGGTTTAATAGTCAGGTTAATTTTTAGCTAAGACTTTAACTAGTTAATAGTCAACTACCTCAGCTAATTTGAGCTAATTTTTTGTCCAACTAGTAACTAACTCTAACTCATAAAAGAGACCTTAATATTTGCTAAGACGTTTGGTTCCTGTTTAGTACTAATTTTAGTTGTTAATATCGATACTAATCCATCTAAACAGGTCACATCAATTTCGCAAAACTGTAATTCTTAACCTCTTTGCATAAATCTCTAGTACTTGATTCCTGTGCATGTATTCTATCTGACTTGATGCGACGGCGCGGCGCAAAAGAACGGCACGGGTGACCTGTGCCAATTTTTTTTTTCTAAAAGAAGAAAGTAACATGTATAAAGTACGTATCAAATTCCACAAGGAGATACTATTACTCTACGAGTCTCCAACCGGCCACCGGGCAATAAAGGACTAAAGGAGCCTTGTACTACAAGTTCCTTGAAAATTTCAAGCAACAATCGACGAACCAACAAATCCGTTGCCCAGTGCAAAGGAAAGCTCGTCAACCTCAAGCCGCGGCGCGTCATCGCGAGCGCACGCACGTACATGGGCCCATGGCCCATGGACGCCGCGCCGCTCGCACTTGCTCCGTCGCTCCCTTCTGACCAACGTATCTTCCCGCATTCGTACAGGCGCTTTATCGTGGGCCCGAATACACCCGCACTTCCCATTCACAATCTGAGCTCGAGCCGATGAGGCCTTTTGCTTCGAGTTCCGATGGCCCCCCCCCAGCGAGCGGCCGGCGATCCCATCCTAGCACCAGGCCTGCAGGAGCCTTGTCAAACATCTCATGATATATTTTTTGTACATGTAAGTCCTAATCCCTTCTGACCAATCAAATAAATTCTTATATGCTCTATTTTCAAACATTCAAAGTTTTAGAGGTGTGCAAACTTAATTCTTTTATTTATAAATAATAATAAAGAGGTAAAAAAATTCCCATATTTTTGTATGGTCTTCCCTAACTAACTCTGTGAGGATATCTCTATTTATTTATCTACTACAACTCTCATATTTTTATATATAGAGATTGACACAAGTATATTTAAGAATCATATTCTAATCCAAACGGAATACCTATGAGTAAAATGAATATGAATTCTAACCCTAATCCAAATAGTAGAAGGCAAGAAAGAGATCTATTTCTATATAATTTGTGCTTATACAAGTTTAAATAGCTATTCTCTAGCATGATACAAAATTCAATTTCAAAATCTATTGTGTCATCTGTGACCTGGACTCTGAAACCACTAGCTTTTCATATGATTCCTATTCTAACATGACTCGTGATGAAATACCTGCAAGATGAATGAAGATTTTAATTCTAATCCAAATCCAAATAGTAAAAGGCAAGAGCAGAGATCTATTTCTAATTCTATATAGTGCTCATATAAGTTTGAATAGTTCTTGTCTAGCGATACAATGAACTGATGAAAAAACTGGTTAAAAGAGATATAAAAAACGTAAAATATGAATAAATATACAATACTCACGTGCGGTTTTAATTAATGTTTGGGTTTCTCTCTCTCTATTTTTTTGTCCGTCTTCCTCTAACTAACTTTGTAAATGTCGATATGTCTATTCATTTGTCTATTACAACCCTCCTATTTTAAAATATAGGGATTAGACATAAGTATAATTAAGAATCATATAATCTAAATAGAACACATCCGAGAAAGATGAATAGGGATTCTATTCCTAACCAAATCCGTAAAAGGTAATAACAGAGATCTATTTTCAAATATAGTTAAGAATCTTCTTCTAATCTAAGTAGAACACATCTGAGTAAGATGATTCGAAATTATATTCCTAATCTAAATTCAAATAGTAAAAGGTGAGAGCAGATATTTATTTCCAATTCTATATATGTAATTCGTGTTAATACAAGTTTGAATAGCTATTGCCTGGCACGATACAAGATCAATTACAAAATAAATTGGGTTGCGTATGTGACTTGGACTCAAAAACAACCAGCTTTTTATACGACTTCTATTCCGGCATGCCTTATGATGGAATATCTCCAAGTAAAATGAATAGTGATTCTAACCCTAATCCAAATCCAAATAGTAAAAGGTAAGAACAAATATCTATTTCTAAAATAATCAGCTTTCCATACTATTCCTATTCCGACATAACTCATGATGGAATACCTCCAAGTGAAATGAGCTAAGTATTCTAATCCTAATCATAATCCAAATCCAAATAGTAAAAAGGCAAGAACACAAACCTATTTTTAATTCTATATATTGCCCATACAAATTTGAATAGCTCTTGTCTAACGTGATACCCAAAGTTCAATTTCAAAACCTATTGAGTCGTGCATGTAATCTGGACTCAGAAATAACCAACTTTCCATACGAATTCTATTCCGACATGACTCATGGCTCAAAATTATATTATATATTTGTAGGTCAATTCTTTTAAAAAATAGTTTCTCAATACAAATCAAAGCGTAGAGGGAAAAAGAATAGCAATAGACTCCATCATAGAATCCTCTAGTGTGCAGGGGAAAAAACAATGACGCATGTATTATTGTAAAAATAGAAATAAAAAATAAATATCAATTAACGCCATTACAGACTTCTCTAGTTTGAGACTCTTAAAAGACCGTTTTTTTCTTTCCTATGTCCACATAAAAAACACACCTCGTTGAGAAGTCCCTCCTTTGCGCACCTAAAAAGGTATACCCAGAAAAATAATATCATTAGAATCAACCGTTTTGATTTATTATCAGTCTTCTCTCTCCTTGCTCAATCAAATCGGACGGTGAAGATCGCGTGTATCATCCTCCTTCCTCACCGATCTTCATCGTTCCACGCGCAGCCACGCAACCGGCAAGCTGCGCGCTATTCACGCACGCGACATCCCCGGTCCTCCGGTCCGCGTTCCCCGGCGAAAAAAAACTGTTGCCTCCGATTCGCATTCCCCAGGCGGCGGCAAGAAACCGCCCTCGCCCCGCCCCACCGCATCACCGCCCCAGCCGCGACCACCGACCTGCCGAGCCCCGGTGGCCGGAAACCCGCCCCAGCCCACGGTGGCGTCCGTCCACGCCCCAGCGCGGCTGCGGCCGTCAACGCCCCAGAGCTCAAGGGCCATTCACGGTGAGATCCCAGCGGCCTTCCTGGTGCGGCGCGGCGTGCGGCCCGTCCCCGATCTACGCAAGGCCAGCCATGGTGAGATCCTGGCGCCCTTCCTGGTAGCGGCGTGGCGTGCGACCCATCCCCGATCTATGCACGGCCTGCCACGGTGAAATCCCAGTGCCCTTCCTCGACACCGCCACGGTGGGTGTTGCCGCTGTCAATGGCCATCGTCACCGCGCAACAGCAAGTACAGGTAATCGATTAATCCACAATGTCGCAAATCCGAACTGTTTTGGTTCCATCGTCAGATCTGACGGTGTTTCTGTGTGATCTCGGAGGCGGCACAGACGCGATCGGGTTGAGGAGGAAGAAGTGCAGGAGGAGCCACCACGATCGGCAACAGCGAAGCATAAAGCAGTGTTGGGGTTCAGAGGGGTCAGAACGCTGTCCAAAACCCTCCACCTCCAATTTCTCAGATGCGATTGATTATACAACATTTCTTATGCTCCTGGCGGCTCCAGGTGATGTTGCTTTGCCTATTACAGAAAATTCGAATTGAGAAACTTGGGTACAAAATGACTATACTTGCTATTCTGATTCAGAGGAACTAATGGGTAGCCAAAGGGTGTAGCGATACTTTCATCATTCAGTCCCTTGCCAAAATTTCCATGAAAATGGCTACGGTGAGGATGATGTATGATATCAAGATCCAAGTACTATTATATTACAGTTCCCCCATGAACATAATGTTGCCCTGTATGTCATTAATAGATTTGATGAATCATCAACATAAGTTTTATGTTATGTTAATGGCTTTATGTAATTCGATTTCAGTTTAATAGAAACAATACTGAATTTGACGCCAAATTAGTCTTTGACACCATGGAACAAGGAGTGACTTCTTTCATCACTGTCCCTGCGATCATGGTTGGCCTATACTGTCCTATATGATACGTCTGCTCCAGTTTTCTGAAATCCTAGGAGTGCCCAAATGTAGACTACATTTGTTTCGATGGCGACGATTTCCAATTATTTACCAATAGGATTAATCCCATTTGATGCTAAAGGCTATGCTATACTCTGAACTCGTACAGCTCTGAATTGGTTACCCTCTAACCAAATTTAGTAACAAAAATTACATTACCAAAGTTGCATCAGTGCTGTTATTTCTCTTTGCACGAGATGACTGGTGTTTTCTTGCTCCTCTCCTTTTAATATCTGAGGGCAGAGGAGCATATGCCTCAAACTAGATCTCTGACAATAGAAAACCAATTCCTAGAAGCATAGCTCATTTTCTTTTTTAAGAGTAAATTGAAAACGAGTGAATTTTCCCTAGAGGCATCAATATTACATGGTGTTATTTTAAGATACACCAGAGTACAATCCATATTAGTATAAATTTTTGGTCTATACTTTTTAGGTTCAGGCGCAGTTCTGTACAGTGTTATTCATTGATTCTTTGGTACACGTTCAGTTCAACTTTCAGTAAACAAAGTAGTCCAGGTTTTCATGAAACTGAGTTTCAAGTAGTAAAAGAAGAAACTGAAATACATTGTGATGTGCAAACATTCATGTCCTTTTATGACATTTTTTAATGTGTATCATTATTATTGATTTCCAAACTCAGATATCATTTGTTTATAAATTTGTGTTTCATCAGTTGATATATTTTTTGCTTTATAATTTATTTTTTCTAAACGTCGACGTAGCGTTAGCACGGGCAATATACTAGTATCAATTAACGCCATCACAGACTTCTCTAGTTTGAGACTCTTAAAAGACCATGTATTTAGCTTGGAAAATAGCAGTACACTGAGTTGAGGATGAAAAAAATAGATTGAAATATGAATAAATATTCAATATTCTTGTTCATGTTTTTAATCAACGTTCATTTTTTTCTCCCATTGCAATGCATAGGCACATTTGCTAGTTAATCAAAAGAAACAACGAACACCAGACAAATCCAAGAGGGGTAAAGAACTTAGGAGGGACTGAACATCACTAATTCACCACTGTTGTTGCTTTGCTTGAGTTGAATGAAAACCGCAATAATGTCACTCTCATTTGTACAGGTTATAAGCTGTACAGTAATATCCTGCAGGAATAAGTTCAGAAAGTCATCGAGTGTGCGACACAAACTGCATCGCTTCTGGTAGAACTCTGTTGCAGCAGATAAATGAGCTTTATTATGCAAAGCGCGTGCGATAAACTTTGCGAGCCCGTTTTCACGAATGAACGCTTCTCCCCTTCCATCCCCTTGTGTTGCAAACAACATTTACCCATATCCAGAGCCTTTTTCTAGTACTTAATGCAATGGAACGGAATGGACCGTGTGTGCTGCTCTTAGAACGTTCTTGGCTTGCACACGATGTTTGAGTGCTTCAAGATGTGGAGACTGAACTGGCCTCCCTTCTCGGTGGTGTCGAGCTTGTCCTGCCCGGGCGGCGGCAGCAGCTCAAAGTTCTGAACGAGGCGGCCGATGGTGATGCCGAGGATGGGCAGGGCGAGGATGATGCCGGGGCAGCTCCTGCGGCCGACGCCGAAGGGCAGGTACCTGAAGTCGTTGCCGTTGGCCTCGACGTGCTTCTCCTCCTGGAGGAAGCGCTCGGGCCGGAACTCCTCGGGTCGCTTCCAGCCGTCGGGGTTGTTGGCGAGGTACCAGGCGTTGACGAGGATCTTGCTCTCGGCGGGGATGTCGTAGCCGCCGAGCTTGGCGTTGTGGAGGTTCATGTGCGGCACCAGCAGCGGGATGGCCATGCGCAGCCGCAGCGTCTCCTTGATCACCGCCTGCAGGTTGGGGAGGTTGTGCGTGTCCGGCTCCGTCACCTGCTGGCCTGGCCCCAGCACCGTGTCCACGATCGCTGCAGAGGGAAAAGGAAAACAGAGCAGAGAAGATACAGTGTAAATGATTGATTTTTAGCCACTCCATTTCCACCGAAAAAGGTTAGAGAGGTGGCAACTTCCTAATCACAAACGGAATGTACGTAAGCCTGCAGTAAGTTAGGTCGTGCGTTATTACGCTTTACGTTGACCAGAAATTGAATTGACATCCGTTTAATACACAGTTTATACTATTATTAGAAATTTAGAAGTAGCATCACGTGTGGCTGGCGGACTCTCAGGTGGACAAAACTTAGCTAAAGCTTCCTGAGCCTCACACGGCGCCATCGCTGCGTCTTGGAAGTATACGACAGAAACTACCAATCTTTGTCATGCTAAAACCGAAGCGAGGTTAACTTAGCCTGTCTGTATGCATCTGCAACGTTAATGTTCTCGACGATGTAGAGCACGTTGTCCTCGTTGATCTCACCCTTCTGCTGTGCCTCCAGGATGTGATCAATGGCGCACTTGAGCCCGTTGCTGTCCATGGCCTTGGTGCTCGCCAGCTTCCTGCAGAAACACAACCACCATGTGAGTGAGCACACCAGGCTCGTACAGACAGGCAGGCATGGTCGACAAAGAAAAGCAAACGAAACCAGCAGACTCCTGCTTTGCTTGTTCTGGTTGCGCTTTCACTCTCTCGCTAACCTAACAAAACAATGGAATAATAATTGAAGGCAGATGATCAAAAGGAGGAACAGGAACTCACTTCCTCTCCTCGAGGAAGAAATCCTTGAAGAGCTTGAGTCGTGTCTCCTTGACCTCCTTGCAGATCCTGAGGTATCCTCGTAGGAACGGGCGGAGGATGGGGATGAAGTCGCCGTAGTTGTACTCGAAGCTCTGCGCGAGGCGGCTGCGCTCGCCGTTGAGCGCCCTGAGTTGGAGGAAGAGCGGGTCGTCCAGGCTCTCGAACCGTCGGTCGAACATGATGCGGTACATGTTGTTGTACATCATGAGCTGCAGGCGGCGGCGGAGCACGACGCCGTGGGTTGCCGCGGCGGGGTCGGCGCGCACGTCGTCGACGGCGGCGGCGGCCTCGGCCTCCCAGCCGGCGCGGGTACTGCTGCACGACCTTGCCCGTGAAGAAGGGCACGGTCATGATGCGCCGCATCTTGCGCCAGTGGTCGCCGTACACGGTGAACACCATGTCCTGCCCTTCCCCCGTGAAGATGTCGAACACCACGTTGCGGGTGCGCGAGCCGAACTCCACGCCCTGCGTGTGCAGCACCTCCCGCGCCAGCGCCGGCGACGACACCACCACCAGGTTGCGCTGCCCCATCCGGAGGAGGAAGATGTCGCCGAACCTGCGGGCCAGTTGCCGAAGATGGGCACCGGGACGGGGCCCGGAGGCAGCCGGAGCTTGCGCCCGCGGATCTTGGACACCGCGATTGCCACCACGACGGACGCGAAGAGGCCCACCAGGAGCTTCTCCACGAAGAGAAGGTCCATGGCGACGGGCTGCCTTTCTCACTGTCACTGGTTTTTGTGTAACGTACCTGTGTGTTTGTGTGTTGGCGCGCTTCCTGCCTTCCTGGAGGGCCCAACGGAGATGTCCGTGCGCATATATAGGAGAAAACATGCGGTGTTGGGGAGTTGGCGTTAAAATTAACGGCGACGCGGTAGGTAGGGCCGTCGTGGAGGACTGGAGAGGGTTTGGTGGGAGTGGGATGGCGGCGTTGGTGACTTGGGCCTCGCCGGCAGTGAGTGCCGGTGCTCTTTGGTTGGTTGGGCCTCAACTTGAATTATGTGTTGAACAAATTTTCTTGAGTTTAAATAGATTTACAGAGAATATTAGCAGCATTTATACCTTCTAATGAAGTTTATTATAAATTATATTCAACAATTCATCTAATGATACTAATTATATATTAAGATATTAATATTTTCTTATGTATACATTTGGCTAAGTTAAAATTATTTGACTTATCAGAAAGTGAGAAAAACACTCTTTATAAGACGAAGAGAGTACATAAAACATATAGATGAACAAAACCCTTGTGTCCAATCTACGTATGATAGGAAGCAATGATACAAAATGAGCAGTGGCGGAGCCAAGATTAAAATCTACGTGTGGCGAACCTATTACTACTCATTTTTATATAAAAAATATATAATCATAGAATACACTAAAATTTACTATATATTCGCACCTCGTCATACTGGTGACTCCGCCACTGAAAACGGGCAGAGTTCAAGAATGTACACCTAACCTTATGTGCATAACGGATGCATTCGAGGGTATGAACTGATAGTTTTCCAATAGTAATTTCGTCGAACACTCCTAGTCAAGAAAGAGAAGTGTGTTGTTTGGTGATGGTGTTTATGAGTGTCTCTTTTCTTTATGATGATCTTTTTAGTTTGATTTTTAAGCTTTGACGACTAGTTGTCATTCAAAGAAAAAAAGATGACCGATTTGGTCTAGAGGTCGCTTTGTGTCTTATTGTCTGTCTTTCCTTTGATTTACTCGATATATACATTCTTTTAAGTGCCTTTGTATATTAGAAAAGTCAAGCATGTGACCTGTAAAACCAGAAGAAAAGAAACATGGATCGATATAAAAAGGGACGTGCTGCCGAATCAACGTTCTACCGTGAACGAACGTTCGTTCGAGCGGCCTAGTACGGCCCCACAACCCCTTCCCACTGCACGGGGCGTACGGACACACAGATGCACACCCCCGACCGCGACACCCCCAGCCCCTCCGCGCGCGCTGCCCTGCTCCTCCAACTGGATCCGCCGCCGCCGCCCAACATGGACGCCGTGCCCATCTGAAACAAACAAAAAAAACGAAAAATTAAAAAAACACCAGAAAACAGATAGAAATACCCGATCTAATTTTGAAACATTAGAAAACAATACTTGCTACATATATCTAATAGCACATGAAACATGCGTCTGTATCCCTAGCTGTAACACCAGATCTAAATTTGAAACATCAAAATGGAATATTTGTAACATACATACTGACACACTTAAAACACCAGAAAACATGCGTATGAAACACTTAAATAAACACATGACTCAAAGGGTAAAAGAAACAACAATAACAAAACAATTGAAACAAACACAAATCTGAAACAAAAAGAAACAAGAAAAAAAAGAAACAAATGACTTGATATAAAGAAACAAAACCAAAAACGAATTGAAACAAAGAGAAGAGATTTAATGAAACAAAAAAATCAGATCCAGACCCATAGAGAGTACAACTGAAACAATATGGACAACGATTGAAACAAATTACTCAAGCATTTGAAACAATATTTTTTTAATATTGAAACAATAGATACAACAAAATGAAACAAAAAAATGATGATCACACTGTCAAGAGGGGGGAAAGCTGGGATTGAGGAGGAGGAGGAGGATGAGGGGACAAGGGGAAGGACGAGGAAGGAGCAGGTCTCGTGACCTACCTTGACAGCTCGTCGTGGATCCTCTAGATCCACTGCCACCGCCGCCGGATCCGGTGGATCCATGGCCGTCGTCATCGGATCCGGCGGATCCACGACCGTCGTCGTCGCTGGGCCATGGATCCGGCGAATCCATAGCCGCCGTTGTCGCTGTCGCCGATGCAGCAGCCGCCGCATCCACCATGGTAGCGGCCTGGTGGACACCAGATCGGAGGAGGGTGTGGGTGCAGGAGGCCGGAGCAGCGGACGCCGGTGTGGAGGAGCCTGGACGGTTACTGGCCGGAGAGGAGGAAGGCACGCAGCGGAGCGGTGTGGGAGAGGGAGGGAGGAGAAGAGGGAGGGGTTGGCAGCATCCGTCCCTGTGAGGAGTGGGACGACTGCTGCTGCAGGGGAGGCGAGTGGGTGGGCGAGTGACGGTGATGGGCCAGGCCATATGCGCTGTGTTTGACGCGTTCGAACGTATGCTCTTTAGCATTACCGATATAAAAAATAAAGAACTAGTTCAGTCTAGTTGGTCATAACAGGGGCCATCGCCCGGACTGAAAAATCACGGTTTAAATCTTTATATCTATGTTTTATCCTTTTCTGGTACCTCCTACATGCAAAGTACATGTGTTCGTAGAGAAAGATAAGATAAACTTTGCCACCCGCACCCTACTACCCATAAAAGATGGGACATCAACTTCTGTAGTTCTGTGTACCTACTACTGCAAGCTGAACGGCGCTTGATACCGTCCCCAGAGTCCGTTGGATGGGATAAGCACTGCATCATTCGAACATTCGAGACGTGAGCAGGCGCAATGCGGTATTCGGTGTTGCAAACCAGACGTTTTGCACGAGTCCCACCTCCAACGGACTTCAATTCAACGGCTGATAGACACCCGGTGCTCGGTGGTCCCAAGCCGAGCCGTGCGTGGAGCAGCGGTGGACGCGCGCGGCCGGGTAGGTGGGCAGCGCATGGGCACGAGCGCAGCCATGTGGCGCCGTGGCGAGCCACAAATCCCTTTCAATTTGCATCTCAAATTTGCCACTTGTATGTGCACCCGTGCACCCGTGCAATTATGCTCGTGTTCGCTAGCTCGTCCACGAAGATCGCTCCATATGTCCGCTGTTCACGCACGCAATCCCTCAATGGGCTCGGTGGTGGCCGACGTTCTTTTTGTGTATATAGGATGTGATGGATCTATCGGGAGACTCGGTGGTTTACGTGACACGATTGTGTTGAACTCCTACGTCACGTGTCGCGTATCCCGTCCCGTCTCAAATCCGCCTGTCCGGACTTTTGCACTACGGCCACATTCTTGCTACGGAAACGGGGGCATTTTTACTATAGGAGCGGCTAGGGTTGGAGGCGCCCCTATAGTGGGTGTTTTCGGGCCCCAACAGTTGAACCGCTCCTGTAGTAGTTACTATAAAGACGGCTGGTAACACGAAGTGCCCCTACAATGGGCCCGTATTGTACATGTTGCTCCAGCTCTACGACACAAAAGTAACCCCTCACAATTCTTGTAGCGAGTGATTCCTGGTCTAGATCACAACACCACACAAATCTACAAGCTACATTGAGCAACTCTAGCTAGCTAAACTAATGAGCAACTAAAACAAGCTACTTTACTACTAAAGCTACCGCTAACTACAAAACTAACTACTATCTCCGTCCCTAAAATAATGCAATTCTCACTTTTCGAGAACTCAAACAGTTTAAACTTTGACTAATTATATATAAAAAAGTATAAACATTCATGGTATAAAATAAGTATTATTAAATTAGTTATAGAATATATTTTCATAATAAAATTATTTGGAGACATAAATGTTAATAGTATTTAATATAAAGTTGGTCAAACATAAGCTCTATTGATCGATACGAATCCTATAGTTACATCTATTCCCGGACGGAGGTAGTACCAAGCAACTAGTACCACACACAAAGCAATGGATACGAAAGTGAATGCAAGTAACAGTAGTGGGCAAACCACCAAAGGCAAGAGATGAACACAAGATCCATTGCTTACCGACAACCAACATCCATGTCGTGCGCGAGTTTCTAAGGTTGTTTGGTTTTCATAAGTCATGTCTGTTTGATTTTCAATGACTTATAAGTCATACATGATAGGGATGGAGTATGATCCATATGTCAAAAAAAAAAAAGGTATGATCCTATGTAAAAAAAGGATGACTTATAAGTTTTAAGTTAGGGTAGAGCAACTTATGAACTTATAAGTTGGAGTCACTTATAGGTTGGGGGTTTGACAAAATAAATCACATTTTTTATTTTTGAACTTATAAGTAGGTGATTTATTTAGAACCAAATAGGGCCTAAGTGATGGTTTGCGCGCTAATTAATGTGACAAGCTAGACCCACAAGCCACAACCGCAAAAATAAACCAAATGGTCCACTCTAATTAGCCTGAGCATTCCTTTAGAATATCCGTTTGCAACTCCGTGAGATGGATCAATACCTGTCACAGATCATCGGTCACTTCTCTCAACAACAACCGCTGCTCTAAGTCATCTAGGTGGCAACAACCATCATCTTGGTGGCTACAACCATCGAGAATAACAAAAAAAATGAGTGGCAGGTGTTCTTTCTCCATGTTCTATTTCATTTTTAGTTCCATTTATTTACATTTACTATTGTTTAGTTTTTCACTTAATCTTCGATTTTCACTTTATCTTCTCATTTTCCTATTATTTTTTTTCATTTTAATGAGATGTCCTATAATAATATTTTTGTCCAAAATATTATTTTATAAGGTAAAATATGTTTTCTCATATGTAAATAATTTTAATAAGGTAAATGTTTTGTCTTATAAAAAAAGGAAATGTTTTGTATCTAATAGAAAACGATCCTAAGGTGACACTGGTATTTTAAACTACGAGGTCTAGTGTTGGACTTTCTCTCACACTATTTTGATTGTTTATATTATGTTTTCTACTCCCTCATCCCAAGAATTTTGAAGAGTCAAAGTATTTTAAGTTTGACCAAAATTATATAAAGATTATTTATCAATTATATTTTTATAATAATATACCTATTTAATGTTATAAATTTTATAACTTTTTCTATAATTCTTGATCAAATTTAATATGCCTTAACTCTTCAAAAATCTTGGAAAGCCTTGTAATTTGGGATAGAGGGAGTATTTCTTTTTCTCTTCTGTGTGGGAAGCGAAGTGTATACGATCGGCCCATGTCAACGCAGATGTCGGCCCATGTCCAACGCAGATGCTTGCCCACGCTTGCTGAACAGGCGGGATGCAGACCTCATAGCACTCCCCCCATCACCGACCCTCTGTAGTCTGTAGATGAATTTACAGCCCAGCAAAAAGCAGTTTAAGCCCTTGAATGACCAAGCCACAACTTCGTGAACCGCAGTCCGCAACCCTGCAGACCAGTTTTGCATAGCGGACTAATGATAAATGATTCAGCCCGCGTACAGCCCACGAAAACTCCCGACCGCGGGAGGGCACCGACGGTAGGGCCTCCGCACGGCGACGGCGACGGCGACGCGGGAGGACCGGAGGAGGCGGACTGGCGGTGGCCTCCCGGACACTTCCTACGACGGAACGGATCGTGCAAGGAGGTGCAGGTTTCAGGTTTGCTCCTTGGCTTTCCAACCGTTTATGCGAGCCCGAACCGTTCCACATTTTCTGACCCAAATTGTTTACTTATCAGCTTTATTAGGATCCCAGAAATTCAGCCCAGCTTGGTCAGCTACACCCGGTGTGAGTGAACGAGTGGTGACTGGTGAGCCCGGCTTCATGATGGATCCTGGATGCCTCATCTCTTGGTTTTGGGCCCAATCCGCAGGCGAAAATGAGGATGGTTGATCATATCGGTTTTTAAGGAGCTAGGGTGGTCGTGCTCTGAAACCAACATAGTTTTCATCGCGTATCAGGTAACCCAAGCACATCTATAATTAATTGCATACATACATACGGCCTGAAATGAATGTCAGGCAACTATTTGTACGACTCTGACATGATTCGCAACAGATGTAAGATGTTTATTAGTAATAAGAACAGAGAAGTGACTAACGGTGTGTGCTTATAAATATAAACTATTCGGCAACATTTGAGTGCACTGGGGGTTACTTGTGGGCCATTGTCCAAATCGGCTTACTTCGAGAAGATTTCTTTGTCTTCCTTTTTCAAAAGGATAGAATCACTTTTCGTGTCATGGCCTGTGCCATGACTAAATGACCTCATATGAACACACATGTGAATTGTGCTGGTTTTCTAAAGTGATCTTCATTACTGGGGCACGGAGTTTTATTCCATAACTATTCCAACTGTCGGTTTGCCACTTGTTTTGGATAATTAATTAATGGGCAGGGCACAATGAAGTCTATGGTGCTGTGGTTGAGTTGTTGCAGTCTGAAGTACAGTGATATACATTAACGAAAGTGGTATTGCAACGAATCCAGATCCTACTTCTGCAGACCAATTTTCAGAAAAGCTATCTGAAGGCATGATCAGGGGAGGGACCTTTTGGACTATGAAGCTAGTGATTGTCCCATTACTAGTGTATCACGGTGCTCACATCATCTGAAACATGTAAGAATCCCGTCACCCTCTTCCCTCTTTTACATTGCAAATATTTTAGCTGGGAAAGTATATTGTGTCATTCAGATTGATGACGCTCACACAGCGTTTACTTCATTGTATTTGTTAAACAGATTTACAAAGATTTGTGGGGACAGTTCTGCACTACTTTTGACCTAGAATTCAATTCAAAGATGGTTAAAACAGTCACATTTGTGTATACTCCTATAAGTTGAGAAAAAGGATTGACTGGTGCCTAGTGTTACTTTAGTCATAATTTTTTTTTATTAATGAACATGGAATTAACGTCAATACAAACGCAATCAGCTATTTACACAAAGGTTCAGACTAACCGTAGCTCTGTACAATAAAAAGGTGGTCAAACTTAGAATAGATAACTAGTACAGGTAAACTTATGACAGCAACTTTGGATTGTTCATGAATGGTACCTTTGCGTACTGTTTTCAAAAGGTCTTAGATTTTCTATCAGGTCTCACACCAACCACACAGCATGTATCACATTTCACTTGATATATATTAGTTTCAGATAGTGATCACTAGTATTTTTTATGAGAATAGTGATCAGTAGGATTTGTTCTTTCTTGTTGGTCCATCCAAGCGTATATCTTGGTGTACTCAAGTGCTAAAAATGCATAATGCTACCTGTCTTGTACTCTTTGATTGAGCTTTGGAAACTACTAATGCTTGCGCCTTGAATGGTGCAAGATTGCTAAGGTAATATAGCGCCTTGCAAATATCCATGTAGAAGTTCAGTTCAGCAGTCTCTTTGTATCAAAATCAAGAACTCAAAGAAACTATATTAGCTGCAATACCAATGGAAGTATTGTGTGTTTCTACTCATGTTTATAGAATGGTGGTGTTTACTTATGGGTGTATAAATTGTAGACATCACCATCACCAAGGTCCAAGAACATCACATTGTCACCCTAATTGATTTTTACTATATTAGGAGAAGGCTCTTAATTGTCAGTTGCATTAGATCCAATATTATTCGATTTGTTTCACTCAAGCTTACCTCCATGTTTTTGTATTAATCGCTCACATGCAACAGTGTAGAATTTTATTATAAACTTGCTCCTATTAATTCACTTTACTAGTAAATCTCATTACTATCTCTACATTTTGTCTAATTTATTGCAACCTTCCTAAAATGCATAAATCTGGGGACAGAGAGAAATATATATGTTTTTCTATAATTTACTTCTACTAATTCCACCAATCTTGGGCCTCAAAAGTATATGTGTTCCATGCGAATTTGCAATTTTTCATGCAACTGCATTGAAAGTGAGCACCTAATAACTATATTTAAAGTGCAAACAAGGAAACTGATTTAACCAAAATTATGAGACCTGCAGAGGCAGTAGACAGCAGTACAATTAGCACCGGTCATCGTCAAACCATACCTCTGAAGTTCTCTTTATATTATGAAGCCTAAATATGGAGGATAATCTGTTTCTCCAGAAACATTTAGATGGGCAAAGCGAAATGAGATAATCAATCCCGTCTTGAAGGTCTTCACTGTTGCAAGGATAAAGGACAATAATATGCTACTTGCGTCTTTCTTTTACCCTTAGAGACCTGAACAGGTGCAACCATGCATGTCACGTTGCAGACATGTTGCCATGTTGGTTGAGTTCAAAAGTCCAAAACACGGTTATCAGAGTTAAGCGCAGATTTAAAATTCTAGAAGCAAGCATGCACCACCAACTCCAGGTCAAGGTTCTCTGTGCATATATGAGCTACAGACTGTGCTTGTCTGCAGCACTAGACAAGGAGAATAAAACTCATCATCTCCACTCCACTTCACACCAGCCAAGGGCTCAGCGTTAATTGCTGCGAATCCATTGGGAGCTCTGCAATTGCAAGGTAATTTGCTGTCACCAACGTGCATCCTTGTTGAGAGGCCATATTGATCAGTTTGAAGACGTTGCAAGAGGCCAGCCATCATGGCTAAGAGGGATGACTACATGGACAGCTCTTGCGGCTGCTCTAATGGAACCCCTAAAAGGATGCTGCAGGATTGTAGCAGTTATGCCCAGGCGCATGCTAAGAAGTAAGTCTGAATCATGTTATATATACTAAACATAGTTAAGTATGTCCACATGATGTTCCTAGTTCTTATTACTTCTGCAATTCATTTTATTTCTTGTTATGTTTTCAAGTTATTAATGGTACTTTTCTGAAAGTAGGAAAGTTCGCATTAGCACAAGAACCGAGTACACATATGCACCATATCATGATGGCTACCAGTGGAGAAAATATGGACAAAAGATGATCCAGGGCAATACCTACCCAAGGTATGTCTAATTAATCATTGAATCTTTTATCTTGCATTTTCTAACCAGTGGAGTTAATAGGTACAGACTCGTGTAATATGTTAATTATGTTGAAGTCTGACAATTCATTACCTAAGAACTAGAGTACTACCTAGGCTATTACTACCGATGTTCATCAGTTAAATCAATCACACATATTCCAACTGGCCATGCTCTTTGGGTCTTACAGAAGCTTCCAAATTTATAAGGGATCCAAGAAGAGCTTAAAACGTAGAGATATAAGTGAAGATGTATCCCTTGCCTAAATTAACATATCAAATCCAAATATTGAAGCTCACTAGCTGTAAATAGTGGACGTTTACTGTACACATGATCAGTCTTGCCGTATTAGCTATAATACACGTGACTGATCTGGCTTGGTTAGCTTATCTTCCCAAGCCTGAAAGCTGGCTTTCTGGTCACATAAACGTAGTTTAATGGCAAGTGTGTTTGGGAATACAATAAAAAAATCTGGTGCATGTACACTTATGATTTATTAGGTTGCTGTCTTCCCAGTAGCAGCCGGTTCCTCTCAGGCTGTAGCGTTTACCTTTATGTTGTCCTGTAGCTAAAAGTCACATGCCAGAATGGGAATTTTTAAGAAGCGGAATAAACCCAAGGGAAAACGAGGAAAGAGCTAAGCACCATATGCTGAGGGAATCAGTACACACTGCTTTTATGCACTTTGTTTACTAGTGCAGAACACAAATTAGTTTCCTAATTAGCATGCAGAAGCATGGATGAGGTATTTAATGCTCTCCAGACCCAACTTGCTTTTGAGTAAACCACGGTTCTCCTATTTGTTCCTTTTTTTTTGCAATGATCGGTGATATAGTATTTTCTAAAAAGGATGATTGGCGATACATTGTACAATACTAGTGGTCCAACTAATGAGTTGATACAACATGAATGACCTGCTGTCTAGGACTAGGTTTTTATACAAATGCATAATGTGAATATAATATATTTTGAGGGAGAAAGTGTTATTAAATCGTATAATCAAACCTAGTCGTATGGGTACTGATTAGACAACTAATTATGATTAGTCATTGATTAGTTGAGTGATCATACTGTACAAATCTACTAAATCGTCCTTGCATTTGAGCGGCAACAAGCTCAGTACTTGACTAGCTCAGGACGAGGAGCAGGACTTCCCAACACCATGCATTGATCTTGCCGCTGCCTGACCAGCTTCGTGGCCCGCAACCGCTTCATGTCCAACAGCTGCGTGTGTGCCACCTCCCAGTCCCTCCGCAGCATCTCGAGCTCGCTCTCATGGTTGCCTCCAGCCCATGCCAAAGACAGCCAACAGAGGCTTGAGAACAACGTAGTCGGCAGAATCCGGCGGCGGCTTGGGGATGGATGGATCTGGTGGGAGCCAGCGGTGAGCGCTTAGTGATGGAAGTCAGCACGAGCAAGGATGCCGACCGTGTGAGGGTGAGAGTTGGTGGTGCTAGCTCCTCTTGCGGTGGCATTAGCGTGAACTCTGGAGTCTAGTGCAGAACACAGCCAATATACTGAAAACCTAATGGACCAAAGTACTTATCCCAATTGTTCAAGCATATGTCCTTCCAGTTAGTCATCTACAGGACCCTAATCAGACAACTAATGATCATGATTTAGTTGCTGATTAGTTGGACGATTAGGCTTGTAGTAGACCTAATCGTATCGAAGGTTTGGATTAGTTGTAACGCCCCAGAGTCCAAACGGCTCAGATCCACTCTGCACGTTGAGCGAACCACACCCACCACCATCCCACTTAAGCTTTCGTCCTCGCTTCGCTTAAAAGGATTAACCCGGGGATGGTGGGATGGACTCTAGAAGCCTTATATGTTGGTCTATCCCACCCTAAACAACCAAGGTGGGACTAAACCCTCCACAATATCTCACTAACACACATGGGCCACTACGGGCCAAACAGGCCAGATTTGACATACACCCCCCCTCAAAGAACTCGACGTCCTCGTCGAGCCCAACATACCCACAACCGGGCAAATGATGACCAGGAACGTTCCCCTCTTAGCACACGCGGTCGTGCGTCCAGTGTTGGCACATGTGTCATGCCGTGCGCCCTGCAGAGCCTACACGCGCAATGAACCTACCATGTCCGCACACCTGGCCCGCACGCCCCCGCTGCCGCGAAGGTCGGATCTGATACCATTTGTAACGCCCCAGAGTCCAAACGGCTCAGATCCACTCTGCACGCTGAGCGAACCACACCCACCACCATCCCACTTAAGCTTTCGTCCTCGCTTCGCTTAAAGGATTAACCCGGGGATGGTGGGATGGACTCTAGAAGCCTTATATGTTGGTCTATCCCACCTTAAACAACCAAGGTGGGACTAAACCCTCCACAATATCTCATTAACACACATGGGCCACTACGGGCCAAACGGGCCAGATGTGACATTAGTCGTCCGGTTTAATGACACTATAAAGAACAGTAGCACACAAGTATGATGGATCATCGTCCACATTATCATTTAATGCTTCTACACAGGAGTGTGCAAATAATCCTGTAGATAGATGACAAATGGTTAAATTTGCACACCTGTCTTCAACCATGCCCCGCCTTCTTTCAAAGTAACTAATGTCTAAAATGCATCACGCATATTTTCTTTTATCACTGTTGTAGCTTATGCAAGCTCAACCAACAATTGAAGGTCGGGATATTGAACATCACGAGGTTTCAAGAAGAATCAGTTATATTATGCAATGCATTATATTCAATTTGTGCATTGGGACTAGAGTCATGTTTTTAGCTAGGTTGATTTTATTTATGGACTTCCAAACTTTGCTTTTCTGCCAAAGAGTTAGAAAACTGTTGGAATCCATAGGAATGCAGTGCTATAAAGAAACCCTACACCCACAGACATGGTACTAAAATAGAAACCGGATACTTAGGAAAGGTGAAAATTCTGGCAGCAAGCCAAGGGGGCACATTTCATATCTGGCAAGTAGCAATAGACCACAATTAGCATAGGATGCAACGTTTTTTTTTTTAAAAATAAACAGTAACTAGTAGCATTGAAGGTGCAGATCAGCATATGTATGAGTAGTGGTGTACAAACTAATTTTTGTTACGTAAGTGTTACTTTACGAATGGAATTTTCTTTTGTCAAATTTATTGAGCTATAGTAGCCGAATCTAGATTTAACCAGGAGGCACCAATTTTTCTTATTTTAAAGCACATGTAGGAAATTTTTTACTTCCTATGCCTTTCCTGCTATATACTCCCTCCATTTCAAATTATAAGTCGTTCCGATTTTTTAAGGTGCATAGCTTTATCTATATGCATCTAAATTTATACTTTGTCTAGATACATAGTAAAAACTATGTATATATAAAAGCCAAAACAACTTATAATTTGGAACGGAGGGACAATATCCTATTAGAGGTAGTGCACTACCATTATCAGTAAGTATTGGTGATGTTAGATCCTCTAGTGTATGCATGTGATATCCAGTACTTGGGGAAACTCCCGGGCATTGGGGTATGATATCCAGAGCATGCCTGCATTGGAATCCTCCATTGGAGCTAATAATGCATGTCGGCATGATTAACTATTCTGAGCCAGGCGGACAACGCCACGTGTGGTCATGTGTCAAGTTTTTGGCTTTTACATGCATGTTGGCGACCTCTTTTGTGAGCATTTTCCCTAGGGCATGGAAAAGTGAACTCTAAACAACTCTTGTACGCATGCAGGTGCTACTATAGGTGTACATACCATCAGGATCATGGCTGCCCAGCAACCAAGCATGTGGAGCAAACCAATTCCCAGGATCCGCCATTGTTCCGGGTAATCTACACAAATGACCACACATGTTGCAGCACCCATGCCTCAGATTACATGGCTTCATCTATACACATCCAGCAGATCGCCGATGCTTCTTTGAGAAAGGTAGAGGTGGAAATACCTAGCGTGACCCACTGTTTTGATGGCAACGGATTGATAAAAGAAGAGAATGATGCCATCATCTCCTCCTTGCTCACGGCCATCAGTGATTGTGATGTTGCAACGTCAAATAGTGGGCACACAGCCGTTCCAGAGGGCACACCTGCTCGGATGTCCAGAAGCAGCAATGAGCCTAGCCCTTCGATTTCACCTGTACTGTTGCCGGCATCCGATAACCTGAAAACAGATTTCATTAAGCAACTGGAGCCCCAATGGTTCGAGCCTTTGGATTTGGGTTGGTTCATAGAATAAGCAGACTGGTTGATCTATCATCTATTACTAAACAGTAAACACATCCATAACCATATCCTGCAGAATTTAGGACATCCGGACATGCACTGTCAGAAAATATGTACTGCTCTGTTTACTATAATTCTTTATGTATATGTTTTCGTTTGAAGCCATACATATTTACTGATCTACTGTATCCTCATTTTTGTGAAGTAACATGTAATGTTAAGCACGTATGTAATGTTAAGCACGTGTGCACATTGTATGTCTTCACGGGAAAAAATTGGTGCGTGTTGGCTTTTACTAAAGCAACGGCTGTTGCTAAAGCTGCTGCTGTAGGCATACTCTGACGAATTATACTTTGTGCAGCTGCACTGCAGCTGATTCAAACAGGCGATTAGTTAGTAAATGTTGGTTCTCCAATAAAAAAAAACTGTAAATAACCACTAGAAGATTGTACACCAGGGCCCTTTTGTTTTTTTTTCTGTTGATTTCTAAAGGCTGATTTTGTATTGTTGATTTTGATTAACTGAAATTTTACAACTTGAGGCTGTACATAAACTCTCTTTCTCTATCTTAATTGATCTTATTTGAAAGGCAGAGCTCCTGTCATTGCATTCATTTTTTTTTTGAGGTTATTAGCCATGTATTTTGGATGGCCTGGTCGGCAGTTTTTCTTGTGTAGTGTTTGTAGTGACAATAGCTATTCTTAGTGTCTATGTTCTCTATGATTTTAGCTACCTGTTTCTATTATATATTGTTCACAGTGGCGGATCCAAGATTAAAGACAAGAGGGGGGGGGGGGGGGGGGGGCTAAAACAATCGATATGCTAATTTGCATGAAGATTTAATGATAGTTTAATACTTTTGCTACAATAATTATAGGGTTAAATCAAGTTTTAGGGGGGCTGCAGCCCCACCAGCCCCCCTGCTGGATCCGCCACTGATTGTTCATATATATTTTTTCACGATAATTACTACTACTTTCATCCCAAATTATAAGACATTCCAAGAATTTTGGAGAGTCAAAATATATTAAATTTGACTAAGCTTATATGATATTATAATAATATTTATGATGCAAACTAAGTATCATTATATTCGTTATCAATTATATTTTCATTGTATGTCTATTTGATGACATAAATATTTATAATTTTCTCTATAATTATTGGTCAAAGTTAAGATGCTTTGACTTTTCAAGATTTTTAGAATGTCTTATAATTAGATTTAACAGTAAAGTATGTATGTATTTGTACGTTGTGATCAGATGCATATTCCTCTCATAGCTGGTTTGGAAACATGACACAAATAAAAGATATGCAAAAAGATAAATAAAAAAAGCAAGTTTATATACCCCAATGCCAAATCATATCTTGTCATATGACATCAAGGATAGCAACCAGGCCTCAAAGTAATAAAAAAAAAGAATTAGCAATGTTATCATGAAAGCTATCAATGTTCCTATCTCCTAATTCATTGCCTTTTTTTGACATAGCAAGTTGCTTGACAGACGTTTGCATTGCAGCCTTTATTTCATCTTGTACTGCCTGACTGCCCATTCTCTTTTATAAGTCACACGTGCATATATTGAGATTCAAACTTCAAACTTTTTTACCAATAATTTTTAATTATTATAATATAAACTTGATATGGTTGGATTGTAATTAAATCTACTATCCAATTATCATAAATTTACAAATGTAAATAAAATAAAATAAAATAAAATAAAATAATATAAAATAAATAGACGATGTACGCTCATATTAGGCTGGAGTATCTATATATAAAGCACTGTCATCAGGTAATTTTGATTTAGGACAAACTGAAGGGAACTATAATTTTGAGGTAACAAAATACATGAGAAATAATTTGAGGTGGACTGTATGTACCAGGCACGCAGGCGGACGGTTCCTTCTCGGTCTCGGGGCCAGGAGATGGGCGTGAGGTGCAACGCACACGGCCAGTCCCGTGGTTGCCGGGCAAAAGACTGCCAGCGCGCTGCGGGTGCCGGGTAGCAACAAACGATGTTCCAGCCGGCGCCGGCGCCGGTGCTCCGATCATATCAGGACGACGCGTGGGCGGGTGCCGGGACTCGCCGTCGCTGGGCCACCACAGCGCACTGAGACGACGTTTATAGTGGCACTGGCGTCTGGCGGCCTGGCCAATCACAATTCACAGCCAGAGCCAGAATGGTGGCATCTCGATCGGGTTTTTTGACACCAAATGGACCTCGACCTGTGCGTTACCAGATCTCAAATAGATTAGGAGAAATCCGCTCTCTATGGTATAGTACAGGCAAATGCAGCAGAACTTGTTTATGTTGGTGTGGTAGCCACTGGCCATTTTCTGAAGGAGGGCAGCGGGCTGGACGACCTGCTCCAAAAACCACGTGCGAATTCCTTCTCGGTCTCAGATGCATAGGGAAGCAAATGCTCTGTCACGATCAGCTGAAGAGCATTGTTTAATCGTCATCGACATCGACATCCAGCTTTGTTTAGCTTGCCACTTGCATTATCTTACTCTTCTGTCTTCTCTCATGGCAACCCCGAGCCGATAATCTATGTTAGTGACGAGATTAGAATAGTGATTCCATCCATATATGAGATGCCTTGTCCTCGTCACCATGTCCCCAACCTTTTGGCTGCATCTCAGGTTCTCTGCTCGGCAACAAGCGGGGGACCGTCGAACGGTCATGCTAAGGTCAAGTCAGGAATGGAACTGGTTATTACAACTATGCGCTCCGTAAATCAACATGAGATGCTGCAATAAAATTTGGTTACGGCTAAGGGCCATTTGGTAACCTCCAGCTTCTTGACTCGGCTAACGTAACAAAAAGGGGAAAAAAGAAAGAATAACTCCATCCCAAATTTGCACCCAACAACGGAGGAGGAACTAAAAGTTATAGCTTCATCCAGCTCCATCCTCTATGACGATGTGGGTGTAGACGGCATTTAGAGAGCAAAATAGATGGACAGTCTTCGAAGTTGGCAAGATGTGTCATCTAGATCTTTTTACATTTAAAATACCAATTCTGGGTCTATGAACTGACTTTGAGTGTCATCTAAGTCCAAATAGATTCAAACGAGCTCGGATGAAGACAAACTTTACATCAAAATTATAGTCCTCGACACGGTCTACAACTTTTTGGTTGAAAAGTTTTTGAATTGAAACTATTTAGGGTCTCAAAACACTATTATAAGTGCCCAAATTTTGAGAATCAAAATTAAAAATTATCCAACAAATCTCGCATGTTGATATAATGTGCATGAAAGTTATAGTTATCAACACAATATACAACTTTATAGTTTAAAAGTTTTTTAATTTGAATTCGTTTAGAATCTCAAATATGTGTTTTAAGTTTTTTATTTCAAAATCTATAAACTTAAAACACATATTTGGAACACTAAACGACTTCAAATAAAAAAAAATTGAACTACAATTTTTTAGATAATTTTAAATTTAATTTTCAAAATTTGTGAACTTATAATGGTATTTTAGGAACCTAAACAGTTTCAATTCAGAAACTTTTCAACTACAAAGTTCTAGATCGTGTTGAGAGCTATAGTTTTAATATAAAGTTTGTCTTCATCCAAGCTTGTTTGGATCTATTTGGACCTGAATGACACCCGAAATCAAGTTAATGAATCTAGAATTAGCATTTTAAAAGTAGAGGGACCTAAATAACACCTCTTGCTAACTTCAAGGACCGCCCGTACATTTTGACTCATGTCTTAATCCAACTGGCTAGTGTACTTAAATTTTTAGTTGTTATTAGCTCTTAGTTGCTATAGTGTTTTCTGTTGTATTATTATGATCAATTTATGTAATCTAGATTCATTTCCTTTTTGTTATAATATAGGTAGCTCTTAGGTATGGTTCATTTTTTTTAAAAAAAAAATTATGCTGTTGTTTGACATTGTCATATTGGGGATATTCATCAGGATTCAGGGGTGAGTTGAGTGACTGGATGTATATCTAGAATAAAACTACTTGTCGTCAGAAATAAGCAGATCAGAAGTGAGCTGGATAGCCGAGAGGTACACTCATCTCTAAATTAGAAGTCTGCTAGTTTTTGTCCCCAAAGGATAATAATAATAATAGATCAAGTGTATAGCTCACTAGGTCGTCAGGCAATTTATATATACAGCAGGGCGCGCACGAGGCCCTTCAGATCAGATCACCGCATTACGTTTTCATTAAATCTCTCTCTCAATAGTAGTAGATCATGATCACCCATTCTGTTAGCAGTTAGTACGTCAAAATGGTCTGTAAACAGCACCGAACGTGGGACTGTGGCTCGGGATTGGTGGACTGATCGATCCACTGTCCTGATAGATTAACAAAGCCTCCAGTATTGTAATCCCACTAGCTTGGCCACAATTCATCTAATCTGCTGGCACCCACTGTTCGTGCACTGTCCTTTCCTGCAATTTGCCTATATTTTGTTTCCGAAAGCAGCAATCTAAGTGTAAATAAACACACATCTATGTATAAATAAACACGCACGCATCACACAGGTAGGAGCGCTTAGTCCTCATTGCGAAGCATATGGCAATCATAATACTAGCTATAGAGGCCGGAATCCTTTATAATAATTAAAAAATAATAATAACTTGCGGGAACCAATTAAACGAAATTGGAATATACTACAAATCAAATGTAAAATAAAAACTGTATGCATGATGGCCAAACCCCAAAAAGAAAATGACAATAATGTTCCTCTTACAACAATGGCTACATGATTATTGGGTGGCAGATTCATCTGCTCGAATCTAATATCTGTAACACTATACTAAACTTATCAAAAGACCCCCGCGACCATCTTGACTTGGAACAAAATGGAACCATAAAGTATTAGCCACGTTTGGCCGAGCTCAAAACTAAGAGAAGTCCGGTGACCATGAAAGTGACATAGGTGCAGTGCCTGCCCTCGCTCCCCTCCGTTCCCGGTTTCCCACGCACCTGCCGCGCAATACAGCAGTTGAGCGCGCAGGAGAGCTCCGATGCAAGCTAGCTAGGAGCAAGACGCCACGAGGAGGAAGAAGACTAAGGGTCGTCGTCGCCCGACCAACGCGCATGAAGAGGGAGCAGTCCTTTGAGTTTGGTGATCCCATCAGCGGCGCCCCGCAAGATGCTGTGGGATCTGCTGCCGCGGAGTCGTCTTACAGCCCTCCCGGAGTTGTCTTTGGGCTCTCCCCACCGGAGTCCTCGCCGCGCAGCGGCCGGAATAGCAGAAGGTACACACATATATAAACCGATGAGCTAGCTGATAGCTAGATACTGTATCTTCTCATCAGCTCTTAATTTGCTAAACAAGCAGCATGCTTCGTTCTCTGGTGCAGTGTGGATTATCAGCATGGCTGATAATTCAAATAATTGGCTCCTTGCTTATTTCTTGCTTGTCTTCGGTCGTTTCCTTTTGTTTCTCTACTTTCTGACTGACCTCTCCAGATCTTGATGAGCCTGTGCCTGCTGGCTGGTTTTAGTTCTGTGTATTGTTGCAGCGTTTCTATCTTCTTCATTTTATTTATTTATTTGCAAAAAAAGAGAGCTGTTCTATCTTCTTCATGCTGTTCATATATGTACTTCAGAATGTGTGTCTATAGATGGCTAGTAGAGCTATTTCCATCTTCAAGTTTGTGCCGATTCATATTCAGAAAAGAAACAGTATAGTAACATACAGGGTCACAAGTCGATGATCATAGGTCAATTCTCGTTTATATTAAGTACAAGTACAGAGTACAGTTGGATGACATCGTCGTTCTATGTTTACAACTCAGACTTAGTAGTTTATTTTGCTAAAAAACAGTATAATACAGTGGCGTTGGAATTGGAAAGTAAGGGTCAACTAAATGAATATAATGCATACGCAACACCCCATCCTCTTCCTTTCATACATCCTCCGATCCTACCAAATCGATAATGGCTAGCTAGTTCCATTCCTGAGTGTTATATTTCATGGACTGCGAAAAGACCCTAATATGCATGCATGATAAGGATATAAATTTGGCCATTTATATGTGGGGATTCCATTCGCACTATATGGTCAAAATACGCACCAGTTTTTTTTGTTATGAACGACGTATAAGAATATGAAGTAAAGAATCAAGCCACAGAGGAGACACACGATTTAACGTGGAAAACCCCTTCGATGTGAAGGGGAAAAACCACGAGCACCAGCCAGCAACAATCTCACTATATCTCAAGAGTTTGGGTTACACACCTATGGCGGCTTACAAGAGAATCAAGTCTTCACGAAACCCTAGCAAGGATATATATATAGCGTACGCTCCGGCCCAAGCCTCCGGCGACGGGCCTCCGCTCCGTTCCGTCAGAAGCCCGGCCTATATCCTAGAGTGAATTTGGAACAACTCTAACATTTTTAAGAGATTAGAATCATCGTATAATCCTTTGTTGGGAATTCTTCATATTTCCCTTAGAAGAAGCATATTCTCTATCCCTCAGCCAGGGCCATCTGTAGTGAGACTTCAAACTCCAAAGCAACCTTTTCCTATAACTTTCCCATAGTGGAGGGCTCCTTTGCTTAAGAGCCCTAGATAACCACTAGTACTTCTAAACTTGTGTGCTTTTTCACATTCTAATCATGCGTATATTGTAAAGGGCTGCACACATATAGTGACCCCCTCACTATCCTTCCATTCTTTTTTTTTCTTTCCTTTGAACAGAAGTCTAGGATTGATTAATATTTTAGGACTTAAGCAAAAGCTACATTTTCCTTCCAAATGTGAAATAAGTTGAAATAGAAAGAGGTAGCACTACTTGATCATGTATGCAAAGTCGTCAGTGCTGATCATGCAACCTAAGGGCTTTCAGACATGCAATTTGTACTTCACGTGAATTTTCATTGGCATCATCTTCCATTTCAAAATGGAAGATACTCTCTCATTAAAATTATAAGTCATTCGGTCTTTTCAAGATATATGATAAAGGTTACATATCTAGCCATAACATATATCTAGATGTATAGTAAAATTTATGTATCTATAATGCCAATGTATATCTTGATGAACCTGTTTGCATTCGTGCCCCAATTGTTTTTTTGTTTCTTCTAACTACACAATAATCTCTAGTAGGTTCATTCTTTTCAGGACGAGTGAACAATGCTGACCTTCAAATTGATCACCGTATTATATTAGTTATGGTATCAACTTATATGATCCACTTGTAGGACTTCTTTGCAGAAATGAACGCAAGATATATTAGAAGTCTTTCACCAGTCTTAAACATTGCAATTAATTCTCTATCAGCAATCTTATCTATGTTTTTTTTATATATGGGCCATATAGACAGAAGCTTCAAAGTTTTCCTTCCTAGTGCCACATGTTATATATCTCTATTCTTACTCATGTTCTTATATCTCCTATAAAACACATTGAGAAAGTATAATTTTTGCTATACTTATCTTATTTACCTATATAGTTTTCAAATAATGTTGCAGGAGGGATAAACCTTCATGGGTCAGACTTACGTACACACCTTATTTTGATGGTCACTTGTGGCGAAAATACGGGCAAAAGAAAATCAAGGATGCTGAGTACCCTAGGTAATGGACTTGTCCAGGATTTTTTTTAATTGTATATATTAGTTCATATTGAAAACTTTTAAATATTATATTATTCCAATCAAACTGCTCCATCGCACTTCTTTTGGTATCATTTGAATATTTGATTATTGTATCAATTTATATAGTATTGATACTTATGACAACTGATTTTAGACACTCTAATAAGAGAAGAAACAGGAGCACTATGTCAGCTTATTTTCTTTTCAATTGATTAAGCTAGTCAGTAATCTAGTTGACCATTATGATATTTAAGCAAAAATAACTCAATTTGATGACATGAACCCATTAAATCTGCAAAGATAACTATAAAATCTTAAACATAAGGCCGGGATAAATTTCAGAAGTTACAAAAAAATGTTTATTGTATAACTCTCTCAACTGTATGGCGCTTACTTCCCCAAAATATTAATAATGGAGCATCTAGCTGTTTGTATTACTAGTTGAAAAGCACATTTTGAGGTACATTCACAATAGACAAGTAACATGCTGAAACACGTAGTCACGAACTGTGATGAACTAGAAAGCCATGCTGTGATCCATATAAGGGGGCTTGATCCATATACTTTTAAACTGGTTAACCCAAAGTTATATATTTCTCGGTGTCCCATCACTACAACCTGATCTAGCTCTATATATGCACCCTTTCTCCAAATTAGCTATAGATGTCCCTAGTTTGGATTCCTAGTAACATGCATCTTTTGTACTCGTCGTCATTTGGACATCAACAAACTTACCGTTCTCACTTACTACAGATGTCCTAGTTTGTAAATATTGTTGAATTAAAACTTAGATTAAACAAAATCTTATCTTAGACTAAACATGATTGCTAACATTAACTTAGGCCCTGTTTAGTTCCATCAGAAATTCAAAATCCAAAATCCCAACTATTTTGGATTCCAAAATCTAGAATGCAAAATTTTTCAGTGAACTGTTTAGTTCCAACTAAAATTTGGCTTATTTTGGATTCCAATGATGGGGATTGTGAGGATGACACACAAATCAATATAAAGTTTGGCTTATTTTGGTCTCTTGAGTCCAAAATTCAAAATGGAGAATAGATCATTTTTTACTAAAAAATTTGGGTGGTGTTTGTTTCATTTTGAAAAATGAAGAGTCAAAACCCAAATTTTTTTGATTCCATGGGAAACTAAACAGGGCCTTAATAGGAAAATGTATATGACAGGTGGACCAAAATTAGATTTTAATTAATCTTGTAATTAATTTCGGGATTAGCTGAGACCACATTCCCACATATATGTCCCTAGTTTGATAAAGCATGCCCTTAATAAGCTAGCTTTGGAGATGTGCTCGAATAATGACGTTGGGAAGTAGGAGTGCTTATATATACAGATTAAAAGGTCAAAACGAACAAAATAAATTAGTTCATTTAACATATAACTGATTGTGAAATATATGCTCATGCCGCAGGCTATACTTCAGATGTTCTTACCGTGAAGACAGGCAATGCCTGGCCTCTAAGCTGCTGCAACAGAAGAACGGCGACGACCCACCATTGTACGAGGTGACCTACACGTACGAGCACACGTGCGGCGCACCGCCCGTCTCGTTCCCAGATATCGTGGCCGAGCCGCCGGCCGCCAGGGAAGGTCTGGTGCTGAGGTTCGATTCCCCCGGCGGCCACGGCGGCGACGCACGGATGCAGCAGAAGGGACACTGCCAGCAGTCCACGTCTCGGAGTCCGTTCATGATGCTGAGCTTTGGTTCCAGTGGCCAGATGCACGATCAGCAACCTCTCTTCCGCTCTGACTTGGAGGCCGGATCGTCGTCGTTTCCCACCGATCAGGGGCTGCCGGCGCCACCACCGGCAAACGGCGACGACGGGACATGCTCTCGACATTGAACTCCTTCGCTTATGATTTCGACAACCAAATGCACTTCGGCGATCACACGTATTTACCTCATAATAGTAATTATGATTATGATGATTACTGATCAAATGTGTTTAAACATTGTGAATCGCAAGTTTCGTGTTACAGGTGGCATCGTCCTTTAATCTTTATTATATATGTGAAAGTATATTTACGATGAGAAACTGGTATATATGGATGTCTACTTGCTCAACGTAGTTTTTTTAGTTAAGTACGGGAATTTATATACATTATTTGTCCTAATTAAAGGGGTTAATTATGCCTAATCCACATTTTACCTAAACTAATCGTTTGAGCTGAGCATGTCTGTATCATCTTATTTGTAATTAAAAATGGAAAAAAAAGGTTGTGCTGTTTTCTCCTTGCACTCATTTTTTTTCTTCCATATACATGGAGTCTCGAGACAAGACTGTGTTTTACTGCTGAACAACCATGTTAAGTGTCATGGAGATGAAACATTCAAGTCTAATTGGACAACTAAGACGAAGAATAGAGGTGGAGTTAGAGCTATGCGAACACAAGGCTGATATGTATCCTTATGTGTCGAGTCTGTGATGTGTGATTATCGGGAGATGACCAACTTTAGTTGAGTTTGGAGACTAACCATGGCATGAGTAAGTATATGCCACATGTCTCTTTGGCTATGTTAGTATGCAGGTGTAGAGCACAGAGACGGTCGACGAATATGGAGAATGTCAAGTAGAGACATACCATGCAGATAGATAGAGAGCGGTGAAGACAACCATGACGCTTGGACCCAGAGACCAAGATGGCCGGAAGACAAACTACAGGTGGCTAACACTTGGGTACATCGATGAGCAAGAGTACATGAGGAGTAGACTATGTTGACCAAGTCAAGCAAAGGCGCAATTGGACTTGATGATCGAGCGTCGAGGATGAATATAACACGTGTTGAGCTTCTAGAGGAGGTAACATGTGTCATAGATACGCTTCTCCAAGCGTTTTGGTGGTTTGAGCCTGAAAATCATTGCGAGACGATTTTTTGGGGTTCGGTCTCAATACCTAGTTGGAGTTGCAACGGTAATGAGAGAAGGCACGTGAAACTGCTGAATGCACCTCTTAGGAGCAGCATGTCTATGAAGTTCATATTGTTGTTGCCCATGCTAAATCCATGGAAATGCAAAGCCGTTGTCACTTCCTGGGAACATGATGCCACCACAGAATGTGCTCATCGCCCTTGCACATGAAGCCCTTGAGAGCGCCTGATGAACCCATTTCGATTGATGTCGCCAGTGATGCCAAGTCATTGTCCACCCAAAAACCGACCCTAGTTTTCACGATGCCCTCATGCTTCATGAAGATGCTGCCCCCTTGTGAGCCTTCACGCTCAAGCCTTCATTCTCTAGAATATCTAGACCCTCATCCTCACACCTTATCATAGTCAACTACTACAAGTGGTATAGTTGAAAGAAAGGCCTTGTAAGGTTGTAAGCAACCCAAGAGGGCTTGAGTTGTGTGTCTAGTTCCAGCTAGAAACCTAGGGCTCAAATTAAACCACCACTAGAAAAACCATTAACTATGAACAAGATGTGCACTTAAGGTTTTTTGGGGGTCCTCTAACTTTCCCTTAACCAACAAAGAGTTATGCAACATAGAGACAATCCTATCGACTAGCTTATAGCTAGTCCATGAAGGTCAAGGTTAAACAAACAAAGCACATGCAAAAGCTATAAATGTAGTAAGTAGAGAGCTAAGGATAGTGAAGGCAAACTCCTAGAGATACGATGATATACCCCACAATATTGGTTGCTAAAATGCAACCTATACTCCATGTTGGAGCTCCATCGATGTACACTCCCTATCATAGTGTTGGATTCTCCACACAAGGCTTCAACAAATGAAAGGCTAGTGAGTGAGTGACATAGCCTTACCACTACTACCTAGCCCTTTCTGTCACCCTAACGTCATGTACGCACTATGAAGCTTCTTCATATGATGAAGGATGTATCCTCATCCCCACACATTGATATGCCATCGCTCCATACCAAGAACGAAGGGTTGCTGCCTTGAAGGGACACATCCATTGAACATAAGGTCACAAAGACCTAAAGCACTCTAGAGAGCACTAAGATACAAGGGCAACACAACCGTAATTCCCTTAAACAATCTAGGACTTAGGGGCTACACCTAGCGGGTGCATTCACGTGCCGCCACCGAAAACTGGAAAGGCCTATTGGGCCCAAGATAGCTCACTCCAATAAGTGGTCCAAATTCTTAAAATATATGCCTCAAGACAAGCCTATGAACAAGCCCCTATGCCCAGGGGCTTGGGAAGGATCCGGGAGTTCTCAACATTGGACAACAACGACTAACCAAGGAAGGTTGGGAAGCACGGACACTTGTAATGCCAAGCCAATGAAGTATTTGCCAATGTTGACTTAGGGAATATCTTGACAGGCTCTGATAGAAGCCTAGAACCTAACACACGAACAAAGTCATAGGGTTCCAAGCCCTACCGGAGCTATGCCTCCCCATTCACGTGAGGTTGTGTCAGGCACTTCCAACCGGATCACACAAGGGTCATGACACAGAACAACAAGGGTACATGTGCTGCCAGGGTACATGTGCTGCCTCTGCATGAGGAATAAGATGGTGTAGAATAGACGTCGTGTTGAGGGGTGAAGGCATGTGAGAGAAAATGGCATCTCCAGGCTCTAATGGTAGCTCTAGGTTCAAGTAGACGGTGTTAGAGACGGCTAGGCATTGCCTTGTCGGGCATGAGCATCAGAGAAGGGGATAACGCCAAACGTCTCCAATAACATGAAGATTAGGATATGAATCCTTAGGGCTCCCTTGTTCGCTAAGAGATCGATGAGCAGGCTTAATCCTTGTATCCCTCTTGCCCACCCCTGGGGGATTTAAGGGGGCAGAGGATCTTGTAGAGGGATAGGACAATTGTTTTACACACCGAGGACCATCGTCTTGCACACCAGGGATGAACCTTAAAAAACCCTAGATCACATGTAGCTAGCGCTCTCCTACCATCTCTCTTCCTCTTCCATTGTAAGAACTCGATTGAGCAATCTAACACGAAGAACTCGGTGCTAGACATAGGGCTTAGATGCCCAAACAACGATAAACCTTTGTGTCATGAGTACTAATCCACCGAAGACCCGCACATCGACCCATCAATCGATCCACAAATTACTCGTTGTGGTTACGAACCCAGAACAATGATGTTCCCCTTGATAGCGAGACATCTATGATGACTATCAACTTTAAGATCGTTGTCTTATTTTTTTTTTCTAGAGGTGCTCATATGGGCGAATTTGTGTATTTTTTGGCATCTACATCTATACTTTGTAATTCACAAAAAAGGTATGTATTTATGAAAAAAATGACCAAATAAATTTAATGTTGCAAATATTAGTGTGTTTTTCTATAGTTAAACTAGGGACGTTCGACCTACAGCAAGCTAAAATGACATAATTTGGAAAGTTTGAGTAAAATAACGTACTCCCTCCGTCCTGCAAAAAACGCAATTCTTTGACTTCGACGATTCCTGTTTTACCGGTCGTCTTATTCTAAATATTTTAATAAATATTATTTGTTTTATTATGATTTATTTTATCGTTAGATATATTTTCATAATGACCTATTTATTTTATTATTTACATAAAAATTTAAATAAGACGAATGATTAAAGAGAAATTGTAGAAGTCAAAAAATTACATTATTTGTGGGCAGAGGAAGTACATATACTATATACTAGTCAAAGTGTTAAATTGGGGACCCTACCAATCTCCTCCAGATCAATCTAGAACTGGGTGGGGCTCTGGTTGGTGAGAGTAACAATAGCGTCAGCATAACGTTAGGTATTTGGAGTCACTGAGCTTTCATTCTACTAGGTATCAGGAAAAAAGAAGTCCCAACTCTAACCAGAGCAATCCTGATTGGCGAATCCTGAGAGCCATATTCGCGCGGATTTCTCCAGCAAGACCTCGCTACTTCGTGGGAACAGAAAAAATTCAATTCAAGTACAGAGATCACTCTCCTTGACTGTCAGGATCATCGAGTTGGTAACTACTCGTAGTAGAAACATTCAGCTGAGCATATGGATTTGACCTGCATCATGCATACATAATGTTTACAGCAGGGTCAAAACCCCATACGCGGTGTGGTCACCTTGACCCTGTGCCATGTGTTGCATGACCTGCCGCGGGTTCTTGATTGCTACCGAGTATTGTGATCATCCGGTAGGCCATAGGCCCGTGTCCCTATCCGACGTCTCTTCTGGGACTGAACTTGGAAATTCGTTGCAGAGGAGTTTGAAATGGCAGCTCTAAGCCACGTTCTATATTGTCAGTTAGCAACGACCTGATAATGCGTGGCATGCAGATACATAAATATAGATACTTCTACTATATTATCATATCACAGTACTACCAGCTATCAAGTCAGACTCGCCTTTTATTATTTCTTTTTTCTTTTTTGGACAATGAGTCAGACTCAGGGTTGACCAACAGAAAGCAGAGACCGAAATTTCTGCTGCATGTACATACGGCTACGGCACAGAGCAGTCAACCTCTGTAACTATATAATATATCCATGGATTCGTCAGTCAGAAGTCCGGGATCATCAAATGGAAGGACCCCGCTGACATTAGTGATCAACTTAGATTAATGAAAAGGAGTTTGAGCTAGCCAATTAAGCTCAAAGGTGAGCAATCTCTGAAAAAATATTGTCAAGGTAGGTTGATCGCAGTCAGCGGTCTGTCTGCATAAATACTCGCTTCAGCAAGACCCAAAGCTAGATACCACAAAACCCCCCTCTCGAATCCTACTATATAGTCGACACGATTTCTTTGGTCATCTGCTGAGTATCAAAGATGGCATTCGATCATGACGCCAAGCTGTTCGATGTGCTCGCCAACGGTAACCATCTCAACACCCAACTCCAAGCATTGCTGTGCCGTCCCCTGGATAACCTCGGCCAGCAGCAGGCCATGGCGTTTAGCCATGAGCTCTCGCGAGTGTTCAAGGTTTCCATGTCCATGCTGCACAGTAACACAGTGACAAGAGTGAAGACGGCGCCGGAGATAAGGACCGGCGATAGCTCCGGCGTCTTCATTCAGGCGGCGAAGGATAAGCGTGCAAGGTATATATGCTGATCACTGAAGGCGTTCCAGCTTGATACACACACTCGCTCGTGAACTGTCTCTATCCTTTCAACTTTGTTCAGCCTTTTTTTTTATGAGAAACTTAGCTTACTTGCTGTTGTTAGGAGTGATAATGCAGAGGTGGTTACTCCCGTCAAGAAGAGAAGAGAAGATGGGGTTACTAGGAAGGAGATCACGGCGTCGCCATACAAGGATGGTTACGAGTGGCGAAAATACGGGCAAAAGAACATTCAGAACTGCCATTTCGTGAGGTGAAAGTCCTATAATCCCTCCAATTCAAGAAAACATGTTATTTAAGAATTTCTATGAGTACAACCTTTTTAATTTTGACCATCAATATATAATAAAATTAAATATATCCGATAGGTTTACTTCGAAAAGAAGATGTAAGGTAGGTTTACATTAGATTTGTCAGAAAAATATTTTCATAAGATTATATTATATTTGTATGAAAGAAATCATACTTTGAAAGAAATTGCTAATTGTGGTTCAATTCGCGGTGCTTAGAAGCTAGGACATGCATTGTAATATGGTGTTATAATAAAAATATAAAAATAAAGTCTCCTCTAGTAAACAATATCTGTTTTAAATTATAAATTATATTACTTCCATTCTAAATTATAAGACGTTTTGATTTTTTTAGATTTATTACTTTTGCTATGAAACTAGATATATATTATATTTAGATATTATAGTAAAAACTATGAATGTAGAAATGACAAAACGTCTTGAAGTAATTTATTTTAGCTTAAAAAATTTCACCAACATCTATAACATCCAATTAGTTTAATTAAATTCTCAATCTAATTTGGTTTGGCAATGTATTTGTTATTTGAACATATAGGTGTTAGTAATTTAAAAAAGAAAGCTTGGTTGTAATTAGAGAAGTTTGATTTGGGATAAAACTATAATAAACTATAATTTTAAAAGGATCGAGTATAATTTAGTGGAATCTTTGTTATTCCAAAAATATTAGATATAATAAAAAGCAACATGTTCTCTGAAAGGTCATCCTCCAAAAAGGTTGGCTCGAGCTCGATCCATGATCTATGAATATTTGTTCATAGGTCCGGATAACAAGCATCTAGATTCGTGTTCAGTGGTAATCCTAGGTTCACCGTCGTGTTGTTTTAACAAACTCTGCCTCCTATTAATGAAATTACGGTCGAGAAAAAAAAAACAAGCACTAGATTGACTAGGATTTGGTGGCGGTGTCTGTAATGACTAATGAGCAACGCCTTTTGTCAATGTAAAGAGGGAATTTCATAAGAATTATGTTGGAATTATGGTGCATATATCGTACCCATAGAAATTCGTGCGCCATCTACTATAACAAATTAAAGCAAGCCACGTACGCTTGATTACCTGCAACACATATAATGTCCAAGCCATTTCATAGTAATTACTAGCTTAACCACGCGACTAAGTCCATTTCACTGCCGTCATCTGGAACACAATGAGATGCACGCTTGCACAGCCGAGACGACTTGACTTGCGTCGTCAACATGCACGGTCAAGCTTAACCACCATATAGACCATGCATGCACAGTACAGTACAGTATGGCCCCTAGCTAGTTTGTCCTGTTTTGGAAACGATTAATGCGCGAGGGCCATGGTCATCATCATCATCAGAAGCAAAACTTTCTTTGCTAATCATGGTCAACCTCTGCAGGTATTACTTCAGGTGCAGCCGCGACCGGCGTTGCGAAGCGAGGAAGAAGGTGCAGCAGCAGGACGGCAGCCGGGGCCAGCAGCTGCCTCCCATGTTCGAGGTGACCTACGTGAACGAGCACACGTGCCATGTGCTCCGCGCCATATCCAACCGCGACGACGCTGCGAGGATGGCGTCGTCGGCCCGGACCACGAACCGGCCGTACCACGTCCTCGGGGTCGTGGACACCGTGAGAGACGACGGCGGCGGCGGCGTCCTGTTCGACGATCTGTCGGCGTCCTCGTTTCCCCGCATCGGCGGCGGGGGCAGCGCCCAAGAGAACGAGACCATCGTCTCGTGCCTCGCGGACGTCATCAGCGGAGCCGCGCCGACGTCGCGGTCGCCGTCCCCGTGGCCGCCAGCAGCAGCCGAAGCGGGCGCAAGCGATCCTGCCGCAGCAGCGTCGTACGTGCCCCCGCCGGTGCAGGCCTCCGGCTCCGGACACTCGGCGAGCGTGGGCGTTGCGGAAGATGATGGGGCTATGATGATGATGATGGTCGACCCGACGACGGACACGGACACGGACTTTTGCTGCGATCCCTGGTGGTTTTGTACGGTGGGGGAGGCCGATCAGGATCTGCTGATGGACTACCGCGACGTGCACGTGGATGTCGCCCGGCTCCCGGACACAGTGTGGCCGCGGCACACCTGACACCGTACCTACGCGGGTGTTTGGCGTTGAGCTAGGCACTGTGCCCACAAATGTAGCCACGTTTCGCAATGCATGCTGCATGGAAGCTGCAGCATGCGCAGGCCGGGCCACCATATACGGATCACTGATGGTGACAGTACGTGACAACACAGTGACCTGGCTGATGGAGCGGCAGGCAGACGGCCGGTCGCTGCCTCGCTGTTGTAGTACTGTACGTACGTGGCTAGAGCCTAGAGCTAGCGCGTGAGGAGTGCAAGGCGTGATCGAGTGTCCTGAAGTAGTAGGCAGTATATATAGGTGTTGTCGAGAGCCGTGACCACGCCATGCGTGACGGACCCTGTGTTTGTAGACAGACAAGGTAGAGTGAAAGTGATGGTATGCAAACACTCAAATCTGTCTGAAAACGGTAATAGTACGTAGTATGGCATTCTCTTCCCTTGTCATCGTGACAACGTCCCCTTATACATGGGCTGGGCCTGATGAAGGGAATAAATAAAACCATTAAGCACGACGGCAGCCCCACCAGCCTGGGCTGCATGCATATCTCAGCCCGTGGGCTGATCGAAAATTAACCGACCCAACTAAGGAAGACTGGCTACGTTCCGACCCCCTCCATCTCCATCTCGGCCTCTCTATGTGGCACTTCGTCGGCCAACTGACTCGAGGTTGACGAAGACCGGCAGTAGTCAGTGTGAAGTGGGGATGGTGTGCGGCATGCCCGCCTAGCAAGCCAAACCAGAATTTGAACAGCGGCCCGCAGTGTGTTGGTGTCCATGTCGCGTCATCGTCCCATCACCCGCCCGCCGCATTCTTTGTCATTTGCACCGCGGACCGGCACCCGCCGAGGTGACAAGTGACGGGCACGCACGTTTCGCCGCTTCGTGACAAACAAAACCAAGCCAAGCATAGTAGGCAGGGACAATAGCCGGGCCTGTCCATCCAAAATGGAACCGATCGAGAGACCTCCATCCGGTGGGCGCGCACGACGACGCGACGGCGGCCGGCGCCTCTGTGTGGCTGTGTTGACGCGTGGATGGATCGATGTAACATGCATGATGCATGCACAGCTCCGTTCATGAACGCTACGAAAATGCTCTCGTTCGGAGCCGGAGAGTGGAGTGCGCGACAAGTAGGCGTTGACTCTCCCTCTCCCCTGTCCCGGCCCTCCCAGCTTTAGGAGGTTGCTTCGTACGCACGGAAGGTATAGGTCCGGTTCATGATGTTGAAAATGCATGCATGGGACGGTTATATGGACGAACGGACGACGGGCAGTGACAATAATGCATGCACTTAATAGAACCGACCGGCCGATGTATATGTCTGTCACTGTGGGATGGAAATATAGAATGGAATCCATGGATCAGTTGTCGTCTTTTTCTCCCAGGGGCGCGGCCACAGGGTGGAAGAATCTACTTACTCTTGCTAGCTGCTACACGTTAATTTGTGGTTCCAAGCGGATCGATTAGGCCGCGCCACTTCTAGCAAGTTCGATCGTGGACAAACCGGACATTCCGATTCCGATCGGACGGTCTTGCATTGATCTCTTGTGAAATACTCCTCCTCCTACGGAGTAGTAGTACGAATTTTGGTTCTCATCAGTACGTAGTATGTACACATGTAGCTAGATATGCAGCCCGGTCTCAGCCGGAATAACAGACAGAGCTTGAATTCGTCTTATGCTGCGGTCCTGTACAGATGCGTGGAACTACGTATACATGCCTGACCGTGCATATCAAACGTACTCACTCAGCTCGCCGCCGCGTAGCCATTATGCCAGCAGACAGATCCGACGAACGAGAGGCAGGGATCGCGAAATAAAGGCCGGGACGACTGGGACAGCTATAGCGAGTGAGCACAGGGAGAAAAAAAGGTACTGTTGGCTGCTATAGCGTACGTGGCTCAATGTTTTGCACGCGCGGGAAATTAGGGGGGGGGGGGGGGGGGGGGGGGGGCTCGCTTCGCCGTATCCACACACTTGGGCCGCAAGTGGTGGGGAGGAGCACGCACGGCACAAGCGAACAGGACACGGGGGCTCCCCGAACGCAACACACGCATGACGTCGACGCAGCGGCCGCAGCGTGACGCCCGCGTCCCTGATGTCACCGTCAGCCCGCCAGCCCAGCGCTGCCCCGCGCGCGTCATCCCCCAGATGGATCCGGCTGCTCATCGGTATCAGCCGATCGAAAGCTCGGCGCGCGAGTGGATGTATGATCTGCGTGGTCGGGGTCGGGGGTCGGGTAACCTCGGGTGACGTGTGATGCGGGTCTATAGCGGCAAACCGCACGGGCACCAGTGCTCACCGCGTGCGTTCACACCAGTAACAAAGCCCACGTTGTATTTACCATTGTGCTGCATGCTCCGTTGGGTACCCTTTTTTATTATAAAATTTGGCCCGTTAAAACTGCAACTGGCATTGTTTTTTTCCCCCAAAAAACTACAGCGCACTGCTACGCCCATGAGCAGCAAAAGCGAGAACTTGCTCGATCGCGCTCAGACCGGAAGTCACCATGGCAGCGGTCGCGATCGTTGGAGACTGCAGGGTCTTGTCTTCATGGTTGGAGCTTTATCTTGTTGAATTCCAGCACCACGGCTTCTGTTCTGGCTGTGCGCTTTTGATTTCGTGGTCTATAGTGTGGTAGTATGCTGCATGATCGAGTAGTCGATCAGGGGCCGAAAGCTAGGGGCCATGAGCCATATCCGCCCCTTTTCGACTTTTTCCTTATGCTATCGCTTAAACATACATGTGTACGTATAACCACTTGCATATTGCCCTTTAATTAAGCATGTGTTTCCACTGTTGGGCCCCTAAGAACATGCTCGAGTTCTATTTATTATATATTAAATAAATGTCTGATAAAGTGCCACGCAAACTATAATAATGTGTAGAAAGAACAAAAAGATGTTCGTGAAAGGATACGGTTGGTTGAATCTTCCACTCAGAATTGCTTCATGATTCCGAGCCTTTTGGGGAGGGGGCATTGACGACAATAACATACACAAAGTTATGTTCTATTTTGTGTGACAACATCTGAACGTGTGAATGCGTGTCTATGCATGTCAATCTGGTTAGGGAATATACCGCTTTGTTTACCGATATCATTTGGTATACTAGACAAAGAAAGAGCAACCAGGCCGGCATTATCACTAGGGTAACATCACTGGTGATATGGACTTGGTAATGGTACCACCTATTGATCATACCTATCGTGGGTACTTTGAGCATCCTCCGGCCGGACTTGAGGAGTTCGGTGGCGGTTACTTGTAATATGTATATTAACGTTCTTGCACATTTTAGAGAGAGGTGCTTGGTCAAATTGATTATTAAAGGTTGAGTTGGTATAACCAGGGGCAGAGCTAGAAATGAAGGATAGGAGGGGCAGCTTCAATTAAGGGGGCTAGATCTTCATAAATGAGCTAATAAACACTAGAAATTAAGAGCTGATAAAGAACTAATAGAGGAACTAATAGGATGTTGGCAGGTGCCAGCCACCCCCCCCCCCCCCCCCCCCCCCCCCCCCCCTAGCCCCTCCCTCCGCCCTGAGTATAACCATGCTAGCTTCATGGGCTTATGTAAACGTGCAGTCTGTATGTCAAGGATTGACAAGGCTGAACCCAAGGCTGGTTAGGGTTGGCATCAAGGGTGATACTGGATCACTACGATGGTCATACGTCCTTTAAGAGGCATTTTGGTCAAACTTGAGATGTTTTGACTCTCTAAGATTCTTGTAATGACTTATAATTTAGAATGGAGGGAGCACTAGTAGAAAATAGGCTTTTGGTTCAGCACATTGGTCCTGGATACAATTGGAACCGGGACTAGTATAAACATTAGTCCTGTTTCCAAGTTTTATGGGCTTCGTAAGACTTTTAGTCCCGGTTGGTAACACCAACCCAGATTAAAGAGTGTTCTTTAGTCCTGATTGGTGTTATAAACTGGGACTAAAGATATCAGGACATTTAGTCTCGGTTGGTAATATCAACCCAGACTAAAGGTAGACCCTTTAGTCCCAGTTGGTAACATCAATCCGGACTAAAGGACCCTTTAATTTCAGTTGGTGTTACCAACCGAGACTAAAGGTCCCTCGATGAGTGGGTTGAAAAGGAAAGAGTCCCTTCTACTGTTAGATGTTTTTGTGTAGGTGGTGTGGTAAGTTACACGTGAGGCAATGCATGAGGTCTTGGGTTCGAATCTCGTGGGGTGTAGTTGTGAAAGACATTATTTTTTTGAGCTGGGAGGACTTAGGGTGCATTTGGCACCGTGAATCGGTTCCGATTCTCAAGAGAATCGGTAGTATCTAATAATCTGGATCCCTATCAAACGGGCCCTTAGTCCTGGCTGTGGCAACTGGGACTAAAGGATTTTCAGTACCGGATCCGTAAACCTAGTTGCAAAAAACAGGACTAAAACCTCCTTTAGTCTCCTTTTGTCCCATACTAGTGGAGTATCACTCTTATCGCTTTGTTTAATCTATATGTTGTCTTGCTATTTTTCCCTCGAAATAAAAAAATGTTGCTGAAATTTGCTAAAAATTATGCATTTAGTAGTTGTTAGTCTGGCCCGGTTAGTTCTCTCATGACTAAGAGGGAACTGACCTAATTAGCAGAGAATGAACTTATTCATGGATCAATCTCTGCCTTTAGATTTTAATCATCGAACTTCCAAAGTAACCAAAGAATCGATAAGTTCGGTTTAGATTTTAGATGATTGAACTTCCAAAATAACCAAAGAATCGATCGATTGGTTCGGTTCAGTCAAATTAAACACCCTCCCCCCTATTTACCATAGGTGGGCTTTGGACTGATGTTGAGCATGTTGGCTGGTGGGAGATAGGATGGTGGTGGGTGTGCATTATATTGATCGTTGGCTGTTACGTTTTTAATACACACATGAGGTGGCGGAACGATCACTAATTCATCATTGGGTTTTCACAAGACGGCTAACAAAATCGACATAAATTTAAGAAATATATATATATATATATATATATATATGGGTCTTTTTTATTTTTATCCATAGTGGTGGTACAGGTAAAACATCAAAAAATTAAAAAAACATTATGCCAATGTAATAGGGAAATAAAAATTACACTGCACCAATTGATAGTTCTACATACTACGAACTAGTATTGCTGATTATAACACAAGAAAACACTAGCAAATTAATCACGCCAGCCTGACCAAAACTTAACTGGAGAGACGCAAACCCCGGCTGTAAGCTACTGCAAGTGTAGCTACTAGTAGTAGATAATACTACTATTACAGTACTGTACGACAACGCGGGACGTACGTATGTATATGCTCGATCTACGCACACCAAAAATAATCAGTGACCCGTCTCGCTCGATCTGAACTGTCTCGGGTCTGACACGTTATTTACGTTTATAATTTCGCGAGAAGATGCATGTCGTCAAAACGGAAAACCGTCGCCTGGTAGGCCGTAGGAATCGCCGAAACACATCGCGTCCGTCACATCGTAGTCCATGACATCCAGCCCCGCCACGTCCACGTCAATGATGCGCGGCATCTCACCGGCGGGCGCGTCGTCAACACCCGCGGGCGCGGGCGCGTCGTCACGCGTGCGGGCCCGCGGCGGCGGCGGCGGCGGCGGCTCCTGGTCCTGCTCATGCCCCACGTTAACGGCGACGGCGGCAGCGTTGGTTCCGCTGCCCGCAGGGGACTGCTGGAACTGCTGCTGCTGGCCCCCAGCACGCAGGTGAGCGACGAGACGAACAGCCGGCGCTCGTGCTCCTCCTGTACGCCGCGTTCGTCCAGCAGCGCGCGGGCGCCCTGGCCCTGCTGGCGTGCCAGTGCCACCAGCCCGCCGCCGGGCAGGTCGCCCATCGGCGTCCCCGAGCTCGCCGCCGCGGGCTCCCAGGCCGCCGTGTCGCACGTGTGCTCGTTGAAGTACATGACGACGTACTGGGGCGGGTCGCCGTTGCTGCACTGCTGCACCTGCTTGGTGGCCGGCAGTTACGCTCGCGGTGCAAGCTGCACTTGTAGTAGCACCTGCGCACCACACGTACGTACAAAAAAGTGAGCAGGTAGTACTAGTACAGTAGTTAAGAAGACAACACGCTGCACTTGTTGGAATCAGATCAGAGCCTATCCATCTCAGCACATGGCGGCTAATGAGACAGGAACCTTCGCGCACCCGATCGACGTCACTCGTGGACCCGGTTGTGACGTAAGGAGGCGGATGCCTCGAGTACGACTATTATGAGTAAAATACTACTGGTACTACACGTCCCTTACCCAGGTCTAATGAATTGAAGCTGCTAGTACAAGATTATTAGTTCCACACATGGGCAAAATTAAAATCACTGTGGTAATAACTAGCAAAGCACGTATAGTACTGCTACGCACACGAGAAGTACACCAGGCGGAGATGTTACTTTCGGGGACAAAAAGCTGGTCAAGGAAAAAAAAAACAAATGTAGAAAGAAAAAAAAAAGCATATACTGTATATAGCTAGTTTACTAATTGGAAGATAAACATGCGTCAACATCAGAATGATCTCTAATTAATCAACAGAATTTGTTCGCGTACAGTAGAGGCAGGCCTAATCAAACTTTATTAGATGATGATGGTTTTTCAAATGTGTGTGCGATTCGTTCTGCTGGCTGCTCAAGAATCTTTTAAAGACGAACACACACACACACGGCGGGCGGGGTGCGGCGTGCGTGTCAACTCAAGCGGCTTTTCACGCTTGTCTCTTTGCGTTCCCGGTGCCACGCGTCGCTATCCACGACCACATCCACATCCCATTCCCGTCCATCCAGAGGAACACCGTTGCTAGGACGCTGCCCAGCTCTAGATGCGTCACGCTCACAAAACTTTGCCCTTGCAGCAACAGGGCAAACTTACCCTTTTCTTGTATAATAGCGGCCGTGCGGAATTATTGGAGGAGTAGGGTTATATATTTTTAGGCCTATTGCAGGTTACACTAGTTTGGTACTACACTACTTGTATATATATATGCACTCCGCGAGTAGAAACGGTCACAGTATATTTATAGGAGTACCTCCGTTAGGAAAAACAGTGGATTTTATTTTGTACAAAGACAAACCATTAGTCTAAATTTGATCTAATTTATAAAAAGGTATTTATGACATCAAATAAGGTTCATTACATATATTATGATTATGAAATGTATTTTTATAAGTAACATCTTTGATACGGTAGAGTTTATTATTGTTCTCTACAAGTTTAGTTTTGACTTAAAAAAATAAGGTTGTGTTCGGTTTTCAGGAATTAGGAATTGGTGCCTTGAAATCATTTCAGCCAGGATTACTAGTGTAATTTATATAGCCCCTGAACAAGCCCTAACTGAAAATGTATCCATTATATTTAGGACTAATATATGGACTAGTTGATTTCATATTTTTGTAGTAGTACTAAGCTACTATAGCAAGAGGTACTATGCCAAGTAGGAAGAGGATATTATGGACCTCGGGAACTGCGTCTTGGTGATCCTCTTCTGTCCGTACTTCCTCCACTGGTACCCATCGTAGTGCGGCGAGGATGTCCTCCGTTGCCTGTGCAGAGCAATGCACACGCGAACAACCGCGCGACAGATTAATTAGCTAGATCAAGATCAGCGTGCAATAATTTTTGTTAGAAGCATCGCCCCGGCCCACCGGTGGTCGGTGGAGCTGGTTCACTAGTCTGTTGCGCAGGCAGGCAACTCACTCTCTTGGGATGCTGTCGTCCCGGCTCCGGCGCGGGGCCAGACAGGCAGCAGGCGGTGGCCCGGGCATTTCCGTCGTCGTCGGCGGCGGTGCGCGGGCGGGCGAGCCCCGCCCATGATGGAAAGGCAGACGGTGAAGGCGCGGGACACCTCCTGCAGGATGAATGCGGCGGTGGCCTCGGCCTGGCCCTGCCCACGCAGCGCGCGCAGGGCCTCCTCCCGCAGCTGCGCCGTCAGCTCGTGCCCCGCGTCAGCTCGCGGATCACCGCCTCGTGCTCGTCCTCCGAGGCCGAGCCGCTGCTGCCGCCGCTCATGGTGAGGCGGGAATGCGTCTGCATGGCTGCGAGCCGGCCGGACTGCTGTGAGAGTCCGTTGTGTGCTGCTGCAGCAGCTTTTAGTTCGTTGTGCAGGTGCAGCGCAGCCGGACCGCGAGAGTTCGTTGTGCTGTGGGAAGGAATCCCTGTCGGTTTTGTTTCGGAGCTCAGAAAAGCAAGCAAACTAGGCTAGGCAGTTTTGGTGCTTGGTGGAGACGTTGGGCAGAACTAGAGGAAGAGGCGTCCTCGGCTTTTTTATAGATGGATAGAAGAAGGAAGAGAGGCGCGGCAAGAAGTGTCGCGGCAGCTGCACAGCTCAGAACGAGCTGGAGTGGTTTGGTGGCGATAGCAGACAACGGGCTGGGGCCCCGTTCCGCCACGCGGAGTTGTGGACTCGGCAGGACCGTACAGCAAGTCGTTTCTTAGAGTTCCTTTGGCGTCGCTCTATTGAGACGTACTCCGGCTCCTAGTCCTAGCGTTACTATAGCACTATACTAGGAGAGGATGGAGAGAGAGGGAGAGAGTATAAATCAGCTAATAATGAAACTATTCCCTTCGTGCTGAAATATAATGGGCTTTACGTTTATACTACATCAGACTATATTTAGTTTGGCTAAGTTTGTTTTAAAAAAATCGCAACAATATTTACAGTATTAGATAAGTGTAATTACTGCTCCATAATTGTAAGTTTTTTTTGCATTTTCTATATATACACACACACTATCATATCCAATGGTTAGACACATGTATGAGAATTATTAAGATAGATAAAAAAATAACTAAATTTATAGTTTGCATATATTTTACGTGATAAATCTTTTAATCCTAATTAGTTCATAATTAGATACTAATTACTGTAATAACATATGTGCTAATGATAAATTAATTAGACCTAATAAATTCATCTCACGGTGGTTTACTGACAGATTTTGTATTAAGATTTAGGGTATGACTTATCTCCGTAGAGGATGAAGCTAGATGTTTCTTTTTATTATCTAAAAACATATGATTTATATGTCACACAAATTTTTATTATAAAATATAGCCACAGAATATTTTGTTAGTTGCTTCTAGAACGCATATACTCTTCTAAAGAATAGAAATAGTACAACAATAGCTGGTCAGCTTCATTGATGCGCTGGTAGTGTACGTAGTAGCAGGTCTCACGCCAGTTCCAAATTCCTTGATGCTATTACGGTACTTCATACATACTGTAGTTAAGAATTAAGATGCCTTTTCCCCACATCTTAGAAGAAGGACGAATTTGTGGTCAATGTACCAGCACGTACAGAGCTCGTGTTGACATTTGACGACGACATTTTTTCCTCCGAGGAATGTTGACAACTTCAAGTACTAGGTACGTTGGTATACGTATCTATACATGTGGATACTACTGAACGTCATCTTTGTTCCTCACACGTTCACTGCTAGAAACAACGAATACCAAACGGCAAGAACAGTGGCCAACGGGTAATCGGGGAAATTGTGAATATATGGTCAACGGTTAGACTAGATGGCGCGCAATTTTGTTAGACTAGATGACCAACAGAGTAAATTAATTTCCAATAATAATTTGCAATGACCCAGATGTTTACCCAGTAGTACAAATTAAAACCAACAGTCACTGTATATTAGTCTTAGCCATGTTAGGATTGAAGTCGCGAAGGCCCTTGGTTGGGTTGAGCCTAAGGCAGGGCGAAGGCCTCCAATAACACCCCACCAGAGACGTGTTCCCAAAATTGCATCACATCAACTCCTAAGCATGGGTGCGGCGGAGACAAGGGTCGCGAACTTCGCCGAAATAAGTCAGCAGAGGCGGAGCCGCAGGCGAAGGCCCTCGATGATCTCCCCCCCAAGAGGGCGTCCCGAAGGTATGTTTCATTATGGTTTCTGTGTGCAGATAACTCAAGAGTAAGAGCTCATGTCCTTCGCCAAGCAACCCTCCACTAGCGGGGGTTACCTGGCAAAGGCCTCGAGCAGGTACCAGGTACTCTACCAAGTCGGGCTGTGCCTTGATCGGCAGAGGACGCGCCCAGAGCACGGGGGATCGAGCGAAGACCTCCGACGGGCGCCGAAGGCAGAGGAGTCGACTCGGTGGAGGCCAGAAGCCCTGAAGACACTCCAAGAGGATGACCAAGGCATTTCTCCGCTGCCGGTCCATTGGGCCTCCACTAACCCCGGCGCGGCCTAGCAGGCCCGGCTGGAGATGGCGTCTCCGAAAAGCCCCCGAGACGAGCGACCGCGCGTTCGCCGCACCCCTTCGCTTTGAGAGGCCGCGGGACGCTCACTCCCTGGCTCGATTCGGGCGGTCGGGGCCGACCTCGACGTCGACCCCTTCCCCCTTGGCGCCCGGGCACCGCTCGGCCTTCCTCGAGCCATTTGCGCGACTCGACCTGCTCCTCCTCCTCCTCCTCCTGCACGAAGAACAATCTCCGTCAGGACCAACGTAATGGTCACAACCCTGCACCACTGAGCCATATCCCCAACGACCTCGCCACTACTCGACTCCTCGTCTTCATCCTCCTCTGAGGGGGACGACTCCTCGGGAAGGTCGGCCTGCCTTTGCCGTGCCCGGCGTTGTTCACGTCCCTCCTTCTCTCGGACCTTTATGTCCCTATTTTTCTTGGCCTTGTCCTTGTCCTTCTTTTCCTGCTCGGTCTAAAAGCGTCTCACCTGGGCCATGTGCCGTTCCTCCTTCACCGGTGGAAGCGACGACCGGAAGACAATGTTCCCCTGAAGGAACGTGAGGCGTGGTCAGGAAACCGGCAAAAGGGGACGTACAAGACAAACAAGGGGGCACTAACGGAGAAAGAGGTACCGTACCAGCTAGACATGGCCCTGGTCCGACATCATGGGGACGCGCGCGATGTGTTCCACCTCGAACGCGCCGGCGAAGGAGGCGCGCACTCGACGGACCACCCGGTCGAGGGGCAGCTCGTCCTCCACGAGGCGACACCCCCTAAGGTCCGCCCCCGGGCGCATCTTGTCAAGGCGTAGCGGACGGGCCATCAGCGGCACGACTCGCCGCTGGTGGAAGGCCGACGCGACGGTCGCCGCCGTAAGCCCGCCTTCTTTAGACGGGAGATCGCGCCAAGCAGGTGGTCGAGGCGCTTCTGCTTCTTATACTCGACGTCGTTCCTCTAGTGGTCGGACCTCGACTCGATCGTCCTCCCAGTGTAGGCGGGGAACAAGCCGTCGTCGTTTCTCAGGTAGAACCACCCGGAGTGCCATCCGGAGTGGCTCGACGTAAGCTTCGTCGGGATCCAGCACTCCGTCCTCTTGAGGAAGATGCTGCAGCACCCGCCCTGACCGTCCTGCGGCTGCCGCTCCCGACCGAAGCGGTGAACAGGCCCGCCTCGAACAGATGGATCCATAGCTCCCAGTGCGGCTCCATCCTAGGTATCCTTCGCACACGGCGGTGAAGACCGCCGCGTGACAGATGCCGTTGGGGGAGAGATGTTGGAGCTCCACGCTGTGTAGTAGTGGAGGATCCCGCGTAGAAGACGGTTAGGGGGGGATCCCAGCCCCGCTCGGTGGAAAGCTTCGAAGCTGACCACGTAACCCTCCGGAGGGTTGGGCTCATGATCCTCCCTCGGCGGCACTATCCACTCCGGCCGGTCCTCAGAGGTGATAGGCCGGAGGAGGCCGCTCTCCACCAAATCTCCCAAACGCCCCACGGTCGCCGACGATGGAAGCCAGGCGTCAGGGCCGCGCAAGCTATAGCTGGCCATGGGAGCAGGGAAGTGGATGCGCTTGGGTGCGGGGGTGGAAGGTATGTTGCCAATCTCTCCTCTCCCTACTCTCGTGCACGCAGAGATCCGGCTCGGTGGGCGACGAAGGCAATGGCGAGAAGAAGGAGGCAGTGAAGGCAATGGCAAGCGTGAGGGAGCCGACTCCCCACCCTTAGTATTTATAACCGGAAGCCCAATGGGCGGATCCGACGAAAAGGCAAGTAAGTCTCCGCACTTAATGCGCCTACCTACCGCCCCCTCGTATTCAATAAAATAAGGCGCACCCGTCGCGTCATCGGGCTCTGCGCCGCACTCCACGCCGCACCCTACGCCCGCTACGGCTGCAGTCAAACAGACATCTCCTAAAAAGGCGTGCCTATTGCGGACAACGTGCAACAGTGGGCGTTATCTTCGGAGGTAAGCAACGGATGTCGACCCGTCCGTCAAAATCTCGAGGGAGCAAAGGCTGGCCCTCGAATAGGGTTCGACAGCCGCCCTCAAGTACCTGAGGTTAGGGAGGACCCAGGGTTATGGACTTCGGTCCACCCCCAAATCTCGAGGGGGTGAAGGCTGGCCCCACGTACAGGGTTCGACAGCCGCCCTCGAGTACTCGAGTCAGGGATGACCCAAGGGGGCCGGCGCGAGCCCCTAGCTCGAGAATGAACTCTCGAGGCCCCCCGGGACATATCCAAGGAATAACGAGGGAATACCCAAGGATCCCTATGACGGGAGACATCGAGCCACCAACTCCCATCGAACGGAGTTGGCACCTAGGTAATCCACGCGGTCTTGCTTAATGAGAACACCTCAGGGCTTCTATCGACCCCTATCGAATGGGGCACGGGTTCTCACTTGGATTTCTACCCGTTACCAGCTCATAGAGGACTTCGAGGCTCGTCCTAATGAGGATAGCACGATGCTCTTCGCCCCACAATCCAAGCGCAAGGATCTGTGGGAAGGACGCTAGGAGGTGGTGAAAGCCCAGCCACACGAGGCTCGAGGGCTAGACTACGCACGACACCCCTCGACGAAAGAGGGTTGAAAACACTCGTAGCCTGGTAGACAGAGTTGACCCCTCGATAGGGCACTATGACTCCAGTTTAACGCTCGAGGGAGCGAAGGCTGGCCCTTGAAAGGGTTTCGACAGCCGCCCTAGAGCACCCCCTTCCCAAGGAAGTGAAACGCTCGTAGCCTGGCGAACATAATTGACCGCTCGATAGGGCGCTATGACTCCAGTTAATCCTAACTCCCCTCGATAGAACACACGTCAGAGCCCCCATAGGAGTTCTTAATCACTCCTCTAGGGCCTCGGGGGCTAACCCCGCAGGGTGCGCTCGCGCGCACTCCGCGGAGAATCAGACCTCGTACTAACCCTGCAGATCATCAGCAAAAACCTCTATGCGGATTTTCCTTATCCGCATAGAGGCTCGGGGGCTACTGTCGGGTACAAAGGTAAGGGGTACCCTAAACGTGTGATAATCTAAAGCTCAACATAGCAACCATTTTTAAGGCAGGATCCGATCAGCCGTTCAAGTCAATGGAGGAAGGCCCATCACGCAAAGGCCTCCCTCACCGGCGACAGTGACTAGTCATGGGCCGGCCCATTACTGGAAAAATAGTAGGAGGGATCCCCCTCCGCCTCTACCTCGACTGACGGACAGGGGTTGAACGAACGACCCCTCCGCCTCTACCTCGACTAACGGACAGGGGTCGAACGAACGACCCCTCCGTCTCTACCTCGACTGACGGACAGGGGTCGAACGAACAACCCCTCCGTCTCTACCTCGACTGACGGATAGGGGTCGAACGAACGACCCCTCCGCCTCGACCTCAACCGACAGACGGGGGTCGAGGGAACGACCCCCCAACCTCGACCCTCCATGGCGGACGGGGGGTCGATCGAACGACCCCTGAGAAAGAAGCTCGATCGACTTACCTGCTCCCGGTATGGGGTAAAGGGGATTCAATGCGCCTACCTGCCCCCGCCTAACGCCATGGGCGCCCACTACCACAGTCAAATCCATCAACTCGCCGCCCATGTCCGGGACCTCCGTCAACCGTGCGGCCGCTGTAGCCACATCGCAGGTACGGAATCCAGAGGCACCCCCTCGAGCCATGAATAGGACAACCCTTGACTGTGTCTTCAGGGATACGACAGGGTCACGCTGGCCTCGACCACCCTCGACCAGGGGGCTCGACCATCGTCTCCAACCACTCCGGCATGGCTCCCGTCCAGTCCATCCCGCGTCAACTGTGGGACTCGTACCCATCTACAGAAGGCCAGCCATACCGCGCCATGCTGTACGGCGGTGTCCAGTCTGCTATCGCCATGCCCTGAAACACCAGAAGTACAGAAGGAACATGCCGCTACAGCGATCGACGCCTCGTCGCAGGCATGGCGCACGGACATGTCTCCCATTCCGATACGTACTAGGTTACTGTAACCCTATGCCTCCCCTTGGCCTATAAAAGGGGACGCTGAGATAATAGACAATGGGGAGGACAGAGAGACACAGAAATCCACCTCCAAGCCAAGCGGAGGGTCAGATCATCGGACATCCGCCCACACTCGCAACACCACTCCTTACCTGCTTGATCAACATCTCAAGCAATCAACTAGCTCACCTAGGATAGCCTTGCTAGTCCTAGGCCTCAGCTCATCCTGAGCACCCCGTGTAAACCTGCTTGTACCCCCCCTGTACGAGCACTTCGGTGCAAGATAATACAATCCATCCTCCTCCGCTGGAGTAGGGCCTTCTTTGCCCGAACTAGGATAAATCTTGTGTTCTTCTTGCATCACATCTGGGAGAGGGAGCACGCAATATACAAATTTACTAGTTGGTGGCCTTGACCCCCTGGGTCATAACACCGACAGTTGACGCGCCAGGTAGGGGGCTTTGCGTGTCGATCAACTCCGAACTACTCTCCCAGATGGATTCCACCGTCCCACCATTTCCATTCGCCACCATCGTCTGGTTCGGGAGTCTAGAGTTCATGTCCTCGGGCCACGGCCACGACATGGTTCTACTCTCCAGTGGTGGCATGGACAGCAGCGGCTCCGGTATGCCGGGGCCAAGGGGGACCAGACGACGGTCCCACCACTCGCGCCTCTCGCTTGTCACCAGGAGGAGGCTGTGAACGACGCTGCCGCACTCTTCACCGCGTGAATCCCGAGACAGTGGACGCCATCACATCTGGGAGAGGGAGCACGCAATATACAAATTTACTAGTTGGTGGTCTTGACCCTCTGGGTCATAACACCGACACCGAGGCATTTGCAAGGATGTGTTCAACCGTGTGCGGAATTGCAAAACCGCGCATGATGTTTGGACAAACGTGTGTGCACTACACGAGAGGACCAAGTGTGAGCGTGAGGAGCGCTACCACTTGGTCATGGCTAAGTTGAATTCATTTACCATGCTTTCCAATGAAAATGCTAATGAGATGTATTCACGTCTTAACATTCTTGTAGAGGAATTGAATGGCCTTGGGCTCACCTAAATGTCTCCACCGGATGTGGTGCGTAAGATTCTTTGTATCTTACCAATCGACAAGTATGGCCACATCGTCACCGTGCTTCACCAAGGAGATCTCTCAACATCTACACCGACACAAGTGTTGGGCAAGATCAATGCTCATGAGATGTACATGAAGATTGGTGATGGTGGATCTTCATCCTCCACCAAGAAGAAGGAGAAGGAGAAGGACTTGGCCCTAAAAGCTTCCACCAAAGACAAGTGCAAGATCCAATTGGTGGTTGAGGACTCAAGTGAAGATGATGAAGACAACATCGCTCTCATGGTGAAGAAGACCACCAAGATGTTGAAGAGGCTAAACAAGAATGGAGTCAAGTTTGACTCAAAGAAGAAGAAATTTTTCACAAGATTTTCAAGGAAGCCAATCTTCCAAATGAAGTGTTTCAATTGTGGCATTCTTAGTCATCTAGCTCATCAATGCCCGAAGAGAAGAAAGACAAGTTCAACAAGAACAAGTTCAAGAACTACAAGAACAAGAAGGGTGCACAAGATGACTCAAGTGATAAAGATGACAAGAAGCAAGACAAGTCATTCAAGAAGAACAAGAACTTCAACTTTCATAAGAAGAAGAAGGATGGCAAGGCTTACATTGTTGGTGATTGGCTCACCGACATTGAAGACTCAAGTGACTCCTCTGATGAGGAAAGTGAAGAAGAGAAGGTGGCATCTTTGGTGATTGGTTCTTCTACTCCACCGTAAACTCCTCCATCATATCCGGGTTCATCCTCTACACACCTATGCCTCATGGCTAAAGGTGACAAGAAGGTACAAAAGAGGATGATGATGGTGATTCCTCTAGTGATGATAGTGATGATGAAGAAGCACCTTCCTATGATGAGCTAATTAAAATTTGCAACAAATACTCGGACATCATAAGGAAGTACAAAGCTAAAAATGACAAACTTCTTGTGATACAAGAAAACTTGCATGCTAAGTTTGATGCCTTGTCTAGTGCTAATGATGTTTTGAAGCTTGAGACTAACACTCTCACATCTAGCACTAGGAAGCTCAAAGCCTCTCTTAAGCAAGCCAATGAGAAACATGATAAGCTTGAGAGGTCATCACAAGAGCTCCACACAAGGTATAACTTGCTAAAAGATGGCTATAATCAAGAGAAGCCAAAGGCAAAGCCAAGGAGATGCTTTGAGTGTGGTCAAGTTGGACATTTCGCTTATGATTGCAAGTCTCCACCTCACAAGACCTTGCCCAAGCGTGCTAGGCCATTTTCTCATGATGCTCACTTTGTCATCAACAAGGATTCCAAGGGTAGACCGCTAGTAGTGTTTCTTGGTCCACCAATGAAGAACAAGCCTAAAGTACTTTGGGTTGCTAAGAAGTTGGTTGACAAGGCAATGGGGCCCTGTACTAAGGGGGTTCCCAAACAAGCTTAACTCCAAGTTGCTTGTGTGTTGGTGAACTATAAGACCGATGGAAGTCATTGGGTGATTGATAGTGGTTGCACTCAACATATGACCGGTGACCCTCGGATGTTCACCACACTTGATGAGGATTGTGCAAATCAAGACAAGATTACTTTTGGGGATAATTCAAAGGGCAAAGTTCAAGGCTTAGGCAAAGTGGCTATCTCCCAATATCAATTAATTTCCAATGTCTTGCTAGTGTAATCATTGAGCTTCAACTTGCTATTGGTTGGTCAACTTTGTGATCTCGGTTTTCAATGTCTCTTCACTCCAAGTGAGGTTGTTGTGACCAAGATGGATGATTCATCATTGATATTCAAGGGCTTCCGGCACAACAACTTGTATCTAGTGGACTTCACTTCCAATGAGGCTAACTTGCAAACTTGTCTATTCTCCAAGAATTCCTTGGGTTGGTATGGCATAGAAGATTAGCTCATGTGGGCATGTCAACCTTGAAGAAGCTTGTCAAGAAAGAGATGGTTAGAGGAATCAAGGATGTGGTGTTTGAGAAGGACAAATTGTGTAGTGCTTGTCAAGCCGGCAAGCAAGTGGCAAACACTCATCCAACCAAAGCTTTCATGTCTACCTCAAGAGTCCTAGAGCTGCTACACATGGATCTATTTGGCCCTACCACTTATGCTAGTCTTGGAGGCAATATCTATTACTTAGTGGTAGTGGATGACTACTCTCGGTACACTTGGGTATTCTTTCTTCAAGACAAGGGAGAGACACAAGGAATCTTCAAGAAGTTTGCTACAAGAGCTCAAAATGAATTTGATGTGAAGATCAAGAAGATTAGAAGTGATAATGGCACCGAGTTTGTGAACATAAAGATTGAAGATTATTGTGACGAAGTGGGGATCAAGCACGAGGTATCCGCCACATATACTCCACAACAAAATGGTGTTGTAGAGAGGAAGAACCAGACGCTTATCACTCTAGCAAGGTCTATGCTTGATGAGTACAATACTCCGGAGAAGTTTTGGGCGGAGGCTATTAACACCGCTTGCTATGCGGCAAACCGTCTCTTTGTCCAAAGGCTATTGAAAAAGACCCCCTATGAGCTTGTCAATGGGAAGAAGCCGGATATTTCATTCTTTTGGGTGTTTGGTTGCAAAGTGTACATCTACAAGAAGCGCCAACACTTGGGTAAATTCCAACAGCGGTGTGACATTGGTTTCCTTATTGGTTATTCACTTAAGTCTAAGGCATACCGTATATTTAACAAAGCCACCGGCTTAGTTGAAGAAACGTATGACTTGGAATTTGATGAAACTAATGGCTCTTAAAGAGCGCTTGAGGATATTGATGTAGGTGATGAACCCTTGAGGGAGGCTATGAAGAATATGTCAATTGGTGCTATCAACCCACAAGAGGTGGAAGAAGTAGAAGATGATGGCAATCAAGATCCTTCTCCACCCCGCACGTCTTAAGTTGATGAAGAAGAACAAGTGAGGGAAGCTCAAGAAGACACTCACATCTCTCAAGATCAAGCTGAGGCCGAAGCAAGCAATGTTGAAACACCACATCCCCCTCCTCAAGAGATCAATAGAAGATCAACACCTATCCTTCAAGCTCACCCCCATGATCAAATCATAGGGAGTCCATCAAAGAGAGTTATGACTTGCTCTAGACTTTCATCTTATGTTGAACATCACTCGTTTGTTTCCTTTGTTGAGCCTACTAGTGTTGAAGAAGCACTTGCGGATCCGGATTGGGTGAATGCCATGCATGAAGAACTCAACAACTTCACCCGGAACCAAGTGTGGACACTTGAAGAGAAGCCAAAGGACGCAAGAATTATTGGCATCAAGTGGGTGTTTAGGAACAAGCAAGATGATCAAGGCGTCGTTGTGAGAAACAAGGCAATATTGGTGGCAAAGGGGTTCTCTCAAGTTGAAGGCTTGAATTTTGGGGAGACCTTTGCACCGGTTGCAAGACTTGAAGCCATATGTATCCTTTTGGCGTATGTTTCACATCACAAAATGAAACTCTTTCAAATGGATGTGAAGAGCGCCTTCTTAAATGGTTTCATCAATGAACTTGTCTATGTCTCACAACCTCCCGGGTTTGAAGACCCAAACTTACCTAATCATGTGTATAGGTTGTCCAAGGCACTCTACGGATTGAAACAAGCTCTAAGAGCTTGGTATGAGAGGCTAAGGGACTTCCTACTCAAGAAGGGCTTCAAGATCGGGATCGTTGACATAACACTATTCACCAAGAAGCTTAATGGAGAGATCTTTGTTTGCCAAGTATATATCGATGACATCATATTTGGGTCAGCAAACCAAGATCATTGCAAGGAGATTGGTGACTTGATGTCCAAGGAGTTCGAGATGTCAATGATTGGCGAGCTAACCTTCTTCCTTGGCTTTCAAGTGAAGTAAATGAGAGAAAGAACCTTCATCTCTCAAGAGAAGTACACTCATGATCTACTCAAGAAGTTCAAGATGGACGATTGCAAGCCAATCAAGACCCCCATGCCTACTAATGGACATCTCGACCTTGATGAGAGAGGTAAACCAATTGATCAAACTCTCTATTGTTCGATGATCGGTAGTTTACTTTACCTCACCGCATCTAGGCCAGATATCATGTTTAGTGTGTGTATGTGTGCTAGGTTTCAAGCAAGCCCTAAGGAGTCGCATCTATGCGCGGTTAAAAGAATTCTTAGGTACATAAGGCACACCCCTAGCATGGGTCTTTGGTATCCCAAAGGAGCTCCCTTCCAACTAGTTGGCTATTCTGGTTCGGATTATGCCGGGTGTAAGGTTGATAGGAAGAGTACCTTCGACGGGTGCCACATGCTAGGAAGATCACTTGTTTCTTGGTCCTCTAAGAAGCAAAACAGTGTGGCATTGTCTACCGCCAAAGCGGAATACATAGCCATAGGAGCAAGTTGTGCACAAATCTTATACATGACCCAAACACTTCTTGATTACGACGTTGTTTTAAAAGATGTTCCACTTTTGTGTGATAATGAAAGCATTGTAAAGCTTGCTAACAACCCGGTTCAACACTATCGCACCAAGCACATAGATATTCGCCATCACTTTCTTAGAGATTATGTGGCTAGGAAAGACATTACACTAGTTGGAGTTAAGAGCGAAGAGCAATTGGCGGATATCTTCACTAAACCACTCGACGAAACAACCTTTTGTAGGTTGAGAAGCGAGTTAAATATGCTTGATCACTCAAACTTCACTAAAAAATGATCTTGTGTAAACCATGCATTCATATGTAAAATAAAATGTTTAAATTTAGTAATGCACATAGGCTTGGCTAACGTGGTTGAGATAACTGCCCTCAAAGTGTGTGACAAAGCTTAACTATGGTTTAAACTTGCAAGCAACCTAGATTCAAATTCCGTATTGCATAGCATTTGCATGTGTGTTGCTTCTTGCTTTCTTTTCGGTTAAGTTTGGTCATCCTCTAGGTTTGTCACTTAGGGGAGCATTCAAAGCTCTAGTTATTACTAATACCCCTCTTGTGCCCCTATGGTGATCCTTGGAGCTTTATTGAACTATTTTCTTATGAAAACTAATTCTAGCCTATGGCAAACTATTTCTAAAATTGAGGGTTTGAGAGATGGTTCTTATGCCAAGTCCAACAAGTGTTTCTTTCTGCTCTTTTGTGTTGGTACTTGGCTAAGAGAAAAGATTGGAGAGAAAAATAGGAAAATTCAAAGCAAATCAAGCTTCGGACTACCTCCGGACCACTCTGTTTGGTCCGACGCCCAGTGGTCCGAAGCCCGGGTGCTCCCTGCGTAAATTCTTCCAACACAGAAAGTTCATCGAACAACCAGTCCGACGCTCCTCTGGACCAATCTTCAATGGTCCGGTGCTCCAGTCAGCGCTCCACAATTCAGTCAACAGACCTTCGGACTACTTCCGTTAGTCCGACGGTCCATCCGAAGCGCCGGTCCGAAGCATGGGTGCATACTGTGTGGTTTCTTTTTTCTTCCAAATCCGTCGGACCCCTCCGTCGGACTACCCTTCGGTCCATGGCAAGTGGTCCGACGCTCGGAAAATTCATGTTAATCCCCCCGCAGGCAGTTCCTTTCTGTTGGCAGTTACTTTTCCCCGAGCTGTACAACGCGCCGCCGCTTTGCCTTTGCTCTCCACCGCCGCCTTCGCTCCACTCGCTCATCCGCGCCACCCTCGCCGCCGGCCAGCTCCCTCACCAGAGCGCTGTCGCAGCTCTACTGCTTTGCCATCCCTGCTCTGCTCTCTACCCCGCGCAACAGCAAAGCACCCTCCACAGAGCAGCGCCGCCTCCACCGAGCTCGCCGTCGAGGAGCTCCCCTCGCTGGTGCCCAAGCCCCTCCGCAGCACACGTAGGTCCACCCTGCCAAAGCTCACCCAAGCTAGGGTTTTCACCCTCTTCAATTGCCTGCCTGCCTTAGAGAACTTCTTAGGGTTTCCTCCAAACCCTAGATGGATTTCGACCTTTCGTTCATTGCCGAATCCGACTCTCCAACATCGCCTTCGTCCTCTGACTAGGGTATGGTTTGTGCTTTGTCTTGCGATTTGTCGAGGCTAGTTCAATCAATGCTTTAGTCTATCCTTTCAATTCATTGCAAATCACTTCATTCACTCAACTCCAATTCACTAAATCATCTTGTCAATTGTAATTCTCAGTTGGCAATCTCTCCTTGTTGCGTGTGGTTTGGAGCTTGATGTGCTTTGATTAGATACGCTCACTTACCTCAGGTACCATGGCAGATTTCATTCTATTCTTATCTAGATGCTTGCTTCCATACGGTATCTTATCTCTAGCGATTAAATATGCTTTATATATATATTCTTTCTAGCAGTGTCAGTGGCAGTGAAACTCGGGGCAAAGCTCGCGAGTATGGATTGAGGCAAAGCCTCACAAGTGACAGTCCAGTGGCTTGAGAGCCCCTTTGGCAGTGGTTGTTGCTTGCAGTTGTCAGTGGGTAGTGATTTCGAGCAGTTATTCTTGTTAGTGGATTTCTGGCAGTGGTGACTTGACAGTTGGTCAGTGGTATTCTTGGTTGATCAGCTATGGGTCGTGGTGCTCATGTCAGTGGCTCAGGTGGTGATGATACGCCTCCCCCTCAGCGTCCTTCCAAGGCTAAGGGGAAGGCAAAGCTTGTTGAGAAGCCAAAGAAGAAGAAGCGCAAGTTGTCAGAGGCATAGAAGGCTGAGGCAGTTGCAGATGTTGCGGACCGCGCAAAGTGAGGTGGTCGCCGAGGTTCAGTTCGACTTGGCAGCCCTCCGCGGGTTCTTCCTACTCCTCCAGCTCAGTCAGAGTCAGAGACAGTACCAGCAGAGGAGTTAGAGCCTGTTACTGAGACTCTTGGAGAGCCGTTGGCACCTCTTCCCTGGAGGCGTGTCACTCGCTCTCAGGCTGCTCAGTCTACACCGACACGTGGTGACAGTGCACCTCAGGGCACCTTGGCAGCTCCTACTTCAGCTTTAGTTCACCTTGATCTGAAGGATCTCACTTCCAAGCAAGTCAAGAAGCTGCGATTAGTTGAGCTTGAGAAGTGGTGCCCGGATCAACATGACCCCAAAGCTTCCCCAGGATGGCACACACCTCTCATGGAGGATTTCTACAGGGCAGCCTAGCTTTCATGCATTCAGATCCGACCTCACAGAGTTTGCTCCTTGAAGAGCATTGTGGCTTTAGCTCGAGAGGAGATCTGCCCCTACCTCATGTACCTTCCGAGACTTGCCGACCACCTTGGTCGTTCTGGGAACTACATTGAGCGGTGGGTGCGGGAGTTCTATGCGTCAGTGTGGATTGAGCCGATGCACAGTTACATTCAGTACACATTCCGAGGAGAGCGTCATAGGCTCTACTTGACACAGCTCAGAGAGGTCCTCCACCTGACTGCATCAGACTACCGTCTTCATGATGACTGCTACAGAGGTATCTCTTTGCCCCGCCGAGCTCACGGTGGGCGTACTTTGTCAGCTAAGTCAGTTGCTCCACTCTTCAGGCCACCCTTCACAGAGGGTTCGCGCCGTACACCGACCGAGCTACGCCCTGCTATTCATCATATGAACGATGTTCTACGCCGTACCTTGTTGCCTCACACCGGCTACAAGGAAGGATTGACAAATATACAGCAGTATCTCCTTACTGCACTTGTGAGTCAGACACCGTTCGACGTTGTCGATTTCACTGTTTCAGAGATAGAGGATGTCGTGTCAGATGGGATCTGAGCTCGCCGTCAAATGCCATATGCTCATTGGATCAACTCTATCCTTGCTTTGCGACTAGGAGACTCTATTCCTGGACTTCGTGATCTCCTTGACCAGTCACTGATAGTGTTCCCAGAGTATAAGATTCTCTCTACTATGGACAGTCGGTTTGGCAACCGCGTGCTTCGCCAGATCAGACTCAGGACTGCACCTACTGATATGGATGAGGTGGATGCCCAAGATGAGGCTATCAGGGGTGTTGAGCAGCAGGAGCTCCAGGACTTGGAGACTCAGGAGGCTAAGGTTGACACCTCCTCGGACAGCTCAGACGCCGATTTCTAGCATGTTCCAGCTATGCCCCCACGGGCTCACGACACTGAGGCTGGCGGCTCTGGTTTTGCCTCTGAGACCATGATGCTCAAGATACTTGACCGCATTCAGGAGCAGCAGGGTTCTCTAGTTACTGCAGTCACCTAGGTCCAGCAGCGACAGGATGAGATGCAGCGCCAGACTCAGGAGCGTCACGAGGAGCTGCAGTTACAGATTTAGACTCGACATCTTGAGGTGCAGCAGCAGATGCTTGCCATGCAGTTAGAGTCTCAGTGCCTCCAGCTCCAGACTCAGCAGATCCAGCAGCAGAACATGGCTTTCATGGCACATATGATGAAGTGGACCGACGCTCCTGCTATTGAGTTCCCCGGCGATCCACAGATCCAGATGATGAGCCAGTCTCAGTCAGTTGGTCCTTCAGCGGCTCAGTTTCCAGCTCTTGGCCCCGTTGTGGGCTCTCAGCAGACAGCAGGCCCTTCAGTGGCCCTGTCAATGTCAGCCAAACCGTCTGTCACACCCACCCCCACCGTACAGTCCAGTGGACTTCAGGGTGCCGGCGTGACCACTTTGTTCCAGTCTCCAGCGACCTAGGTCACCCAGTGGTTAGACACCCTTGGCCCGTCATAGCAGTTTACTCCTCTCACTACCGGTTTCACACCGATGACAACTACGTTGGGATTGACTGCTCGTGACCTCTCGGCGTCGTTCAGCGACATTACAGGCCAGCCGTCCCCCACTGGAGAGCAGATAGCAACAAAGCTTGAGTCTACTGAGTTAGCCACACCGACAGTTGGTCATCACCGTTCCTCAGTTGCTTCGTCTGAGGCTACTCACGACAGTCGTGCTCCAGCAGTGTCTACTCCACCTGCAGTTGCTATCATGACTGATGCCAAAGCCGTCACCTCTACTCTAGTTCAGCCTGAGCAGCCACCGGTTGTTGAGACTCTAGGAGAGTTAGTGTCAGAGGCACACCTGGACTCCACAGCTCCAGAGGCACCGACAGAGATAGTGGTAGATGATCCTACTCCTACTCCTGCCCCTGCTACAGCTCCAGACACTTCGGCAGCAAAGTTAGCCGGCACGTCAGCTTCTGTCCCCCAGACCGCTCCGCTTCCAGCTCCAGACAATCAGAGGGAGGACGCAGATGATGATGACGATGATCTTGACGAGTTTTATCTTCTTGATCGTGTCGCGGCTGCTTCCACTCCGCCTCCAGACGCTTAGACTTTGGTGCTTAGACGCCAAAGGGGGAGAGGGAGAGTCAAGTATGTGCTAGCTTCAGGAGAGCTAGTAGGATTCGTTCTTTTGATGTGTTAATATTCTATCATGCATCACGTTTACCGTCTTTTCATGCATTTGCGATATATGTGTGTGATGTTTGAGACTTGATGGTTGTGTGACATGTGTGTGGACTCTTTTATATATATCATGTCACTTGGTTATGCTATATTGCTTCCGCGCTAATCTCTGATCTTTTGGCTATAGCATATCCTTTGAAATCAAGTACTATTCTCAATTCATATCTTTTGTGCTTGTCATGGCTTGAATGGTTTAGGCATGTTTGTGTCTTTCTCATTTCTAACCCACGCCTATCTCATGTCAAGTCATGTTTTCTCTTATCAAAATTCACTCATATTCTATACTCGAGCTTGTATTGTTGTCAATCACCTAAAAGGGGGAGATTGAAGAATCATGGTCCCTTGTGTTTAGGTGATTAACGACAATGCTAGGTCACTATGACTAACGTGTGTTTTGCAGAGGCAAAGTCATTTGAGTTAGGTCATATGTGATGCTAGATGAATGGGCTTAATGGATATTCATGCCCCCAAGATGGAAATCGTTTCGGTTTCAAAGGATGGAGATACAAGTTGAAGACTAGGCTAGGTCTTAGTACCAAAAGGTTGAGAATAGCACTAAGTATAGACTAGGACTTTGTTTTTCCTTTGACCGTACTATAAAGGGGGGTATGAGGTTAGTAGCTTGACCTAGGAGAGTTTGGGAATGTTGGTGTATGCACATTTGTCACAACTAGTCATAGACCCTGCTAATGGCCCTTGAGATGGTAGGAGCAAAACCCCTTCAAGAGACTTAGTGAAAAGAGGTGAAGAAGGGGGAGCAATGAGCTTCGGACCAGTTAGCCTAGGAGGCATCGGACCATTGGAGGTGGTCCGACGGTCCTTGACTTAGGCAAAAGCTCTGAGGAGAGAGCTCCGGACAACCTGTCCGGAGGGCACCGGACTAATCTCTATTGGTTCGGTGGCCCTTGTTAGAGGAAGTGAGCCAGAGAGAAGGCTCTGGACTAGTCCGACGGCTTGGCCGGAGGCTAGTCCGACGCTGCGTGGCTAAGTTAAGTTCCAACTCAGTGCACACCCTATGTTCGGACCAGAGGGTCGGACCAGGGCTCCGGACCAAGGCAAGTGGTTCGGAGGCTCTTGATTTAGTATGAGTTTTCACTCAGTGAGCACCCTGGCTCCGGACCAAAGCGTCGGACCAGGGCTTCAGACTATTGAAAGTAGTCTGGAGGTGCCTGTTTCAGGTGAGATTGGAACTGAGGAAAGGCTCCGGACCACGTGTATTGGTCCGGCAGTCTGGTCTCCGGACTAGTCCGACACCTACGCAGAAAAGAGAAAAAGCAAGAAACAGCTAGTTTTGGAGGTGGGGACTATTTATAGTTGCCATTTCGTCCAAGTGAGCTCTCTTGGCCATTGTTACACCTGGAGGAACCTTGAGAGAGTTCTTGGAGAGCCAAGTGCCTAGAGAGGGAGAGATTTGAGAGAATTCATCTTGTTCTTCCCTCCTAGAGTGATTAGGAGTGACAAGTGTGCATCCATCCACCTTCTTAGCCTTGAGTTGGTCAAGTGAAGGTCTTGTGCTTGTTACTCTTGGTGTTCGACAGCACCTAGACGGTTTGGTGGTGATCGGAGGAAGGTGATCGCTGGAAGATTGTTGGCGGCCCTTCTCCAAGCTTCTGTGATCGATTATGGGCGGTTCACCGAGCCGGATGTTGGGAATATGCCCTAGAGCTAATCATGTAGATGATTATATTCCGATTGTATCCATGATTAATAAAGTGTTCTTTGAATATCCATTATAGACAACTAGTATTGATTGACAATTATGTGAATTGTTTGTGGAACTCAATTACCTGAATGGTTATTCTAATAGTAGTCCCTGGTCGGCATTCTTGTAAGAGCACACTTGAATATTAGACCAGCACATGTATTAGTTGATGGCTATGTTTCACAAGTCATAGACATAGAGATGTCAAACTAATAATGTGGGCACATGTGAGACATGTAGGCTGGACTGACCCAACAAGAGAAAGTCTCTATTCATGTCATGTACGTTATGTCCTTAGACCTGAGATTGTGGTATGTACTCAAGATGTGAAACGATCTACTTAGAGACTATCAAACGCTACTCCGTTATTGGGTAGTTATAAAGGTGGTCCTTGGGTGGTTGGGAAACATGCTATGAGACATAGACAATCAAGATGGAATTTGCCCCTCTCTTCGTGAGAGAGATATCACTGGATCACTCATGTGATTGGATCAACAAATGCATGGCCATGCTTGGGTTAAGTGTTAACCCACGAGTTGAACCATATATCGAGTGGCGAAGGGAATAACTTGTACATGGTCATAGTGGTTCGTCTGATATGATCATAGCGTATACATAGGAGTTGACACGTCTTGCTAGAGGCCGCTATCAACTATTGGTCGAGTAAGAGTACTTGGGCCATGTCTATGTATGCGTGAGCCCATAGGGTCGCACGCTTAAGGGGTTGGAAGCCTAATTCGGGTTGGACCCGAATTAGACTAGGTTTAGGGTTTCTAATGGGCCTCCACCGTGGGAGCTCGTTAGGACGCCTATATAAGCAAGGGGTGGGCGCGGGGCGAATTGATCCACGCCTTTTGGCAGCCGCCGTCGCCTCCCCACGCTCGCGCCTTTTGCTCCTCGCGGATCTAGCAGTCCGGAGGCGCAACGCTTCCTCCCTGCACGTGTGGGATTCCTCGGAGGTGCTGCATCTGGAGCACAAGGACGAACCACGCGAAGGGGACGTTGAGACGGACGACCACGCAACTGCACTGCCTGCTGCGACGCGCACGACTACATCAAGTCGTCTTCCGCTGCACCTGCGCGTCTAGTGGTAATCCCGTAACCTGTAACTAGCAGTAGATCCTGGTTTATGAGGTCGAAAAGTTTTGTTTTCCGGCTAGCGTAGCAACCTCGTAATCCGACACCGGAGTGGCGAAAAACCAACCCGTAGAGAGCACTCATCACTTGCGCGGGATTGAGGGGGAGCGATACCTTGCGAGGTGCTCCAACGAGGACTAGGGGGAGTGTCGACTCCTCGATACCTCGGGAAAACATCGCTGCGTCAAGAATTCCCTTTCCCTAGCTCTTTACATTTCCGCACTTACATTCCGTCTTGTTCTTACCGTTGCTACTAGAATTGCTTAGGTTGTCTTTCAATTCCATGAACTGCTGCCGCTTTCTAGCTAGGACACATGACCGGTAGGCACTAGGAGGTGATTGGCATTTGATAGGTTTTCATATTTGCTTTAGAAATTTAAAAGAAGCCCAATTCAACCCCCCCCCTCTCTTGGGCATCTTGATCCCTTCACTCATCTCATTCTGCTTATTATTCTTAGGCCGACAGTGCCACCCTGATGTCTGACATTTGCTTGAAGCGATTTTTGACAGGCCTATTCACCCCCCCTCTAGGCTATTTACCCTTCCAGGGATCCTACACCCTACCACCTTCGCAAGGGGGAAACAAGTTTGCGGTAGTCGCCATGGAATACTTCACAAGATGGATAGAGGCAAAGCCACTGGCAAGGATAACCTCCGAAACAGTTAAAAATTCTTCTGGCAAAGCATCATCTATAGATTCGAAGTACCGAGAACCCTGACAATGGACAACGGAAAACAATTCGACTCAGATCTATTCAAGCAGTACTGCAAAAGTATCGGAACCCAGGTAGCCTTTGCCTCAGTCTACCACCCAGAATCCAACGGAGCTGTGGAAAGATCAAACAGAATCATCTTCACCGCCATCGCAAAGACCCTGTTCAACCTTCGCAAAGGAAAATGGATAGAAGAACTGCCCAGGGTGGTATGGTCCCACAACACAACGGTATCAAGAGCAACTGGCTTCACCCCATTCAAGCTACTCTACGGCGAAGACGCCATGCTACCAGAAGAAGCAAACCTCCAGAGCCTGAGAGTAGCAAAGCATGCGATGGCCTTGGATGAAGAATATTCCAAAGAAGCAATCAAAGGAACAAGACTAGAAGCAGTACAGAATATAGCTAAGTATCAGGAACAAACAAAAGGATGGAGGGACAACAAAGTGATACGCAAAAACATCAAAGACGGAGACCTCGTCCTCCGAAGAAAGCCAAATGCAGAAACGGCTGGGAAGCTACAGCCAAAATGGGAAGGACCTTTCATCGCAAAGGTTGTGGGTCGACCAGAGGCGTTTCATCTAACAGATACCGAAGGCAGAACGACCGCGCACATCTGAAACTCCAGCAACCTGAAGAGATTCTACATCTAAATGTAAAAGCGGCCTTCGCAAAAATATAAGCGAAGGTCAGCTTGTAGGTAGATTTACCTTCTAAGCATTTTACTTTCATCATTGCTTGTTGGGACTGAAGTCGCGAAGGCCCTTGGTTGGGTTGAGCCTAAGGCAGGGCGAAGGCCTCCAATAGCACCCCACCAGGGACGTGTTTCCAAAATTGCATCACATCAACTCTTAAGCATGGGTGCGGCGGAGACAAGGGTCCGCGACCTTCGCCGAAATAAGTCAGCAGAGGCGGAGCCGCAGGCGAAGGCCCTCGATGATCTCCCCCCCCCCCCCCAAGAGGGCATCCCGAAGGTATGTTTCATTATGGTCTCCTGTGTGCAGATAACTCAAGAGCAAGAGCCCATGGCCTTCGCCAAGCAACCCTCCACTGGCGGGGGTTGTCTGGCAAAAGCCTCGAGCAGGTACCAGGTGCTCTACCAAGCCGGGTTGTGCCTTGATCGGCAGAGGACACGCCCAGAGCACGGGGGATCGAGCGAAGACCTCCGACGGGCGCCGAAGGCAGAGGAGTCGACCCGGTGGAGGCCAGAAGCCCTGAAGACACTCCAAGAGGATGACCAAGGCATTTCTCCGCTGCCGGTCCATTGGGCCTCCACTAACCCCGGCGCGGCCTAGCAGGCCCGGCTGGAGATGGCGTCTCCGAAAAGCCCCGGAGGGTCCAGAGAGACTCCCGGAATATACCGGAGTAGGTAGAAGGGTAGTTATGTAACAACAATGATGACGTGAACAGTGTACTATAAAAGGGGGTCATCACCCACCGTAATAGGAGAGACAACATCCCTGATTTTTAGGGTTTTCTATTTCGTTGTCGCACACCGCCGCCATTTTCGAAGGGATCTTAGACATCCGCGTAGGCCCCTTCCTTATCGCACGCGGAGGCCTTCGATCGAAGCACCTCAGCATCCCGAGGGCTTCGCCGAGGTCCCGCCTCTAGTCCATAGTGTAAAACCTTGTTCGGAGAAGACTAATCTCCCAACAAGCCACCAATCCCTGTCATCCATTTATTAACCCCCTGATCTATGCGTAATCCCAGGATCATTCGATGAACCCAGCTAGCCCGTCGTTGGACCCCCACCAGTCGTGCTACACGTGCGACCGAAAAGGTAAGTAGCCGTGATGCAGGGACCAGTCACGTACTCGGTCGATGTCTAATAGGCTCACCCGGTTTTGTATTATCGCGACACGTTTTCCTACTCGGCTACTCGCCGCAGCATGATTGGCCACCAATTACTGTACCGCTGCGGCCAGCCGGGCTCTTCTTGTTCAGGTCACAGGTCCGCGTGGCTAGAAGTTTCCTTTCCTTTGTTTCTGATGGAGATATCGGTACGGTGCTATCCAGGGCAACATGCCTGTCCTGTACTTTCCTGTCCATGCACAGCTTTCCTCTTCTGCTGTTGATGTTACTGTTGCTGTTGCTGCTGCGGCTTCTAGCTTGCTTTTGCCGGAACACAAAAAAACATTATCCCGCGTTACTAAAGCAGTCACAGTTCTATCTGAACTCGCGAGGAATAGGGATGTGCCTGTCTGCCTCCACGACACATGTCTCCATTAATAGCAGCACGGAAGCTTGATTACAGTTCGAGCGCAGCTCATCCATATGCGAATGCAGTCTGGAGCTGCCTGGCACCCTTTTTGGAGTGCTTCCGGACCGATTGAGACCTAGTAGCACAAGAAAGGAAAAAATTAAACAACTATATTTTCTTTTCGAGCTGCGTGGTTTGCTTGCTTTCCTGAGTACTCCCTCCCTTTTAAACGTAAGTCGCTTTGATTTTTAATATATTAAATTTGTTAGGTTTCTAGACCTACGTTATATTTACATACATAATAAATTTAATATAAAAAATTCAAGTAACCTATAAGTTAGACGTACTCTCTTTGGATTTTAAAGTTATTTTGAACAAGATTTAGATTAAATATTAGAAATATAAATTATCAGTAACTTTTAAATTGTTAAGATGGTAAATATAAAAAATTATATGAATAAATTTATCTTAAAAAATATTTTCATAGTATACATATATCATTATTTCATAAATATTTCTGTAGAAATAAGAAATCAAAGTTACATTTAAGAGACGGTGTTCCTATTCTAAACCATTTATAAATCTGATACGGAGAAAGTATGAACTACTAATAACTGCAAACTGTGAGTTACTACTTTCTGCCGGCCGGCTGACTGATGCGTGTGTACGTGAGATATGAAAGCTAATGAGCTGATTAGGCACAGTCAATCACTACTAGACTGGAGGTCTCGCTAAATCACCGCGTAAGACTGCGCAGATGCATGTAGCAGCGCTCTGATTCATCCTTAATTATCTTGCGGCCTTTGACTCGCCAATCTATAGCTAGCTGACGGCAACGTTTCCTGGAGGAATTATGTGGAAATTCCTAATTTAACACACCTGGCTGGTCGTCGTCACTAATGGCCGGAAGAGAGAATTTCTCCCAGGTCGGTGTACGTCTCCGAATTGTTTATACTCCATAGTTGTGAGTATGTCACTAACTTGCCGACCTATATTTTGGTCAAAACACACGAACATAGACGAACAAATTTGTCGCCCAGACCTTTTATTTGATGCATGTGTCGTCTAGTCGTTCAAATATAATTTAGAGTTTTGAGCGCAGTTTTGTATATATGTACGCGAGCAATGAACTACAGGTACAACTGTTTTGTTTCACATGCACACTACCAAAATGGTAGAGTTCTCCTAGTGTTTTAAGTAGTAATAAAACACTACCACTATTTATAGCATATAGAAAATTTCACTAGGAGACATTTAGTAGGGAAAGTTTTTACTAAATTTTTAACTAGCAAAACACTAGGAGAAGCCCACATCACTAGGAGAAGTTTAATATTTTGATAGTGACAGGAATTCAACTGGAACGTTCTATAACTATAATAAGCTGGTCTTACCATCTGGCCGGGCAAGTTGGAGTGAAAACCTAGCGCGACAACTCTCTAGGTCAAAGGATTGCCTCCATGGAAGAAAAACAGACCGTGCTAGGGGTCATATTTATAGCAAGTAAATGAAGCGTTCCTTTCACTGTTAGGCTGTTAGCTCAAGTTCAAATTTAAATATTCCACTAGCCGATATTTTCAAAAAACTGACACAACAAAGGATATTGCCTTAGTCCCAAAACAAAAATCAACTTTTAAAGTCATCGTAAGTCAAACTATCATGAGTTTGACAAATTTTACGGTGAAGAATAACAACATTATGACATCATGTAGGTAGATTGATTAAATGTATTTCATGGTGTATCTAATAATGCCAATTTGATGTCATGGAGATTTATCTTTTTTTCTATAAATTTGGCTAAACCTATAAGATAATTAGAGATAAATTTTGAAATTGATTTATTTCGGGAGGGAAGGAGAAATTATTTGGGCTTGGGGTGTGCTGAACAGTGCACCACATCTACCATAGTATCATCCTTAATCAGGCTTTAGTGGGTATGGGCAATAGAACCTTATGTTAAACATACCTCCTCGATCTTAACTCGCCTTTATTTGCTCTGCTCATCTGCATCTTTCAATTAATAGAGCCCCAAAAAAATGAAACTCATCTGCTCGGTTTGTTTCTAGCCGAGATGAGGGTCTCTCACCAATATCTATGGCCTAATTTGTATAATTACCTTTTTTCTATATATCCTTTTAATGAAAAACGGGTCAAACCTGCTCGTAAAAACAAACAAGTTGTTTCTACGAGAATCCGAATTCCTACTAATTGCACCATTAATATTATGCAATAAGGAATTTAAAAACATCGTATGATCGTCAGCATCGACGTAATCGTAACACATTATGTCCAGTACCAGTACGTCCTCTGAATGCTTTATTTTTTTCTCCGTGAAAGATATAGAATAAGAAGGTCAAGCAGCAGTAGCAGTAGCACTCAGAGAGCATGTTAGGAAGTCAAGTGAGAAAGCGTGACCCTAACAACCGGTCACCCCACCAGCTAGTACTGTGGAACCTAATCACGCTTACTCAAAGCATATTATACGAGTCCCGTAATATAGTACAGTAGTATGCTTAGTGTTCTCACGTCCCGGCTGGAGCGCGCCCATAATTAACAAGCTAGTCAGCCGTTAAGCATATACTATATAATTTGGATCCTGTAGTGCAAACGGCAACCTGCTTTGTCTTAAAAAGATGACCATTTCTGCGCTGCTTTAGGAAATGCTTGCAGTGTTCATATCCGGATAACTACACACGGCTACGGCGAACCCGGCCATCTTTTTGGCTTTGTAGTGTAACTACGTGTATACAAATATATGTGGCTTTTCGCCTACCACAGCAGGTACTTTGAACTCGAGAGATGAGGCGACGGATCGCCGGAGATGCGTACGGTTGAATCCGCCGAACTGAACCTTCTTGGCAGAGTTCGAGCTGTGCCACTTCACTTGATCGGATTATCGGAACCATGCATGCATGTTGTTGACCTCGCTCGCCCGCCGCGCCCCGTGGGGCACTTGCCGTTTTCTTTTTCATCTCTCTTCGAACGTGGCCACTGGCCTCGGATCGGAATCGCGTACGCACGTGGCGTGTTTGCTCGTGCCCGCAACTCGGTTAATCAAGCGATGGTATCGATGCCACGGCGGCGACGACCGCGGAGCCGGGGACCACGCGTTCCGGTTCCGGGTTCCGCACATGGGGCAATCGCCTAATCAAATCATTATTCGAGTCTTGTCAACAACAGAGGAAAAAAAAACATATTCGAGCGATACAACACTGATGGAGCACTAGTACAAAGCGGTTGGCAGTTAGTTATAGCGAACAGAGAGAGAGAGATCATAGATACATACTAGTACGGAGTACGTACGTACACACTGGACTGAGAGTATGTGACGTGCAGCAACCAGCAAGCACCTCATTCAGGCCCCCGCCCCATGGCGTATAGTATATCCTACCTATATAGTATACTGGTGTGTGCGTATAATTGTGGTATAAACAAGGGCGCAACACGTTTTGGTGCTAACCACTGCGGCATCGCCGTGTTCGTCCTATTCGGCTGATACAGGGTAAAACGACGACTGATGAGCCAAGATGATAAGTTTAAACAAGTAAGATGAAAATTAACTTATTATCAAAGACTGTAATTTATCTAATCAGCGTATACATCATCTCATATGTATAGTTTAGGGGAACGTATAAATTTCACAGATATTGTACAAAAATTTATAGAAATCAGTTTATTTTACTAGAACATTCTCGCGTTCACAGTCCCGCTCGATCTTCTGTATATTTAATTTGCTAGCTCGGCAGATGACACCAACGTGTAGCTGCAGCAGCTCAGGCCGCGTATGTACTGTACTCTAGTACAGTTCTACTAGGAGCGGAGAGCGTCCCAGACAGGAGGGAGCAACACAGCAGATGGGATGGGCCTTGCCGCCTTGTCGGATAGCGGCAAGCGCTCCACGTCCACTCGGCTTCGCTCGTGGACCGCTTCCTGCGGCTTCCTCGCGGCTTCCCTTCCCATGGCTCCTGCTTGGCTTGGCTTGCTGAGAATCCTTGGACACGACGAGAGAGGTCTATAAATACCGAGTGCCGCAAGCTCACTCCCTCAACTTAGTCTTACTACTCCCCGTCTCGTCGGCCCTCGGCGGTTCATCCCGCGCGCAGGCCACAGAGACGGACCTGGACGCCCTCCCTCTAGTGACCCCTACTCTCCTAGCTAGAGAGTGCGAGGCAACTACAGCACTAGCAGACGCATCGATCCAATCCAAGAAGCATCGAGTCATGACGCTGGACACCCCGGCCGCCGTGGTCCTGGAGCTGATGACCATGGGGCAGCAGTCCGCGGCGCACCTCGGGGACCTGCTCCGTGCCGCGTCCCCTGCGGCGGCGGCGGCGGCGTCGCCGCACCAGGAGCTCGCCGCCGAGATCCTTCGCTGCTGCGGCCGCGTCATCGACGCGCTCAGGGCCACCTCCACCGCCGCCGCCGCCACCACCAGCGGGCGCAAGAGGAAGGCGGGAAGCGCCAGCTGGTCTCCTCCTCCTCCTCCGGGGCCGCCGCTACTCAAGAGAAGAAGGTGGGTAGGACTGCCGTTGCGTTGCGTCTCCTTCCACATGCGCTACACCAGGCTTCTCGATCTGTTTACTTGCTTGGCATGCAACTGAAAGGCAGCATGATGATGATGAGCAAGTGAGTAACAAAAGAGGCTTCTCTTCTCGCCGTTCAATTTCACAGGGCGCGCGGCGCGGAGGCGACCAGGGAGGTGACCAGCGGCACGACGGTGGACGGCTTCATCTGGAGGAAGTACGGGCAGAAGGACATCAACGGCCACAGGCACCCGAGGCTCTACTACCGGTGCGCGCACAAGGACCAGGGATGCAACGCCACCCGGCGGGTGCAGCAGACGCAGGAGCAGCCGGCGGCGTACGAGATCGCCTACTACGGGGACCACACGTGCAGGGGCGCGGCCACCGCGTGGCAGCAGGGAGCGGCGCCCTTAGCCGTCGTCGACTTCGGCTCCAACTCCTGGGGATCCGCGGACGCCAACAGAGGCTCACCGGCCTCGATGTCGCAGGGAGGTGGGTGGTCGTCGGCGTCGTCCGAGGTGGGATTCGAGGCGCAGGCACTGCACGAGTGGGAGTGGCACGACACGGCTGCTCCTGATCCGGTGACGGAGTTCCTGGACGGCTGCTTCGGATGGGAATCCGTCCTCCAAGACCGGCTTTGACTTCGCCGGTCTCTGTGTCTGTGACGACATCACTACGTTTCAGTAGGGTTTTTTTTTTCAGATTAGCAGCAGACCAGCACTTGTAGATCTGGACTGAACTGTCTGAACATGTGTTGTCGCCGGCCGTCGCTGTAGTATGTGTACGTGAGAACAGTCAGTCCGACCGAGCAGTAATCAGTGACAACAACCTACGAAGAACGAGGATCACAGCCTCGCTCAGAAGCCTGGTTGCCGTAGAGAGGGATCTGATAAAAAAAAAAGTATCGGTTCTCATCAAGAGGAATGACATTAATCGGTCTGATCGATTTCGCGGTTGATAAATTAGACTAATAAGCCAAGCCAACAAGACGATTGTTGTGTGTGCTTTTTTAAAGAAAAGCTTCACTACTTTCACGACTAGAAAATGGAGTGGTCCAAAGGAACAAGGTGACGTGTACGTGAGTAAGTGGCCGTCAACAGTCAGCACTGCTTTTGCTCACAAAAAAAAAAACAGTCAGCACTGCTTCCGGCAAGACGGGCATCATGTGAAAACCAAAACAATTCGAATTGGACACATAGCTGTCGCATCCTTTTTTCTTTTTTTTTGAGGGATGCCTGACGTATCTTTGACTAGCTAACCAAAACTTTCTCGGCCAAAAACTCTCATGGGCATATTTGTGCAGGGCAAAGCTACGCACGGTCCAAATGTCAAGTTCTCTACCATGAACGAGTCAATATTGGTCACGTGTATTGGTCACGTGGTCCCATATTATTAGCTTACGTTTGCAGACCACGGATTGAACAAACTGTATATTTCAGAACGTGCAAAACTTAAACTGCATACAACTAGATTCAGTATAATAGAGCAAAACTGCATACGACTAGGGATAAACCTCACTGTCCGTAATTGTTAACTCATCATCCGCCTTAAATAATTGGGAGCAAGCTGGAAGCTACAGAGTAATGACACTGAACATTGAACGCATTACTTAACTGTCGCCATGAAAAATAAACAACAGACAAACTGAACAGCTAACTACTTTGAAGGTAGTTTATTGATGTTGTTGAAGCCTATACATGAGTAAAGGAACAACGGAGTGCGGGAAGAGGGCCAAGTAAGCAAGGAATTCTTCTGTGAATCCATGTGTCATCATGCAGACACCTTAGACGCTAGAACCGAACTTTGCCTGAATTGAAGGCTGATGAAGGAAATCGAAAGCAACAGGCTACAGTCTTCTGGGTCTACGTTCCAGTGATCATCTGATTCATTCCAGTGCTGCACGGTACATGGTACATTATTTAAACTGCTGTTCATGTAATAATCCTATTATCTGTTTGTGCGATGCACATGGGAAAGCACATAAAACCGAGATTATGTAAGGTTACCATTAGTTCACTGAATCACTCTTGCTGCTCATATCTTTGGGGCTACCAGTTGCAATGCGGTAGAAGTAAAAGCCTGCCACCACTCCACTGCAGCATAATTGAGAATTAGCCTCATACACAACAAAAGATTCTTTGGCTGTAGTTGCTACACAAGACATAAAAAGCTTAAGCACTGAAAGGTAAGGGATTTGAACTTTACTGTTCAAGTTAAGCTACAAGATGATTTAAGTTGATGAACAATAATATATGACCAACTGCAGGTATCTAGAGCATTTCTCTTAAGCTTTAACCAACCTATCATATGCATCAAATTCTTAAAAGAAATATCACACACATCTTGGGTGGATAAGGTATATACAAGTACATAATGTCAACTGGATGTCTAGCAGTAAAGTTTGTGGGATACAATATGAAAAAAAAATGTATCTACAAGTCAAGAATCAAGTACAAATCAGTTCCTTCTCCAGATGTAAAAAGTCATAGTGGGCAGCAGTTTTAACAAGTGCACCGTGACATGACAGGGAGTGCAGAGACAGAACATTGTTGGATCAAACGGATAATTGTTTAGGTGATAGTATGGTTTTGGAAGGATAAGAGATCAGCAGTATAACTGAAAGGTGATCTATCAGAAAATCACAGTAAAGTTGAAAGAACTAAGAATATGAAAAATTTACATCCATCAAAAGAAAGTCATGTACGTTGGTACACTGAACTGCACCCTTCTCGTCAAAAAACTAAGAAACAAGAAAACATTCTTTTTTTGTTGCGTCTTGCAGGAAACATAAGCGCAGGTTCAGGCACATAAACATATCATGAGCCCATGTAATATCATCACAAATTGTCACATGTTTCTTTGGGTGTAGAATCAAAATAATGAATACAATTTAAAAGGCTAAATGTGTACTAACCTGAGAAGAACCATGAAGATTTTTGGGAACCAGCCATTCTATAGGGTGGAAAGAGATTGGCAAAATTAAATTATGAACATCATAATTTTGATAGTTAATGTCACTGTTAGAAAGTTTACCTGGAGAAGAACTGAAAACTCCCTGAAGAAGATGACACTAGCTATTGCTGCATGCAACAAGTGAAACACATCAAGAAATAGCTATATAAACCCTGAAAATGTTATGACATCAAAATACAAATGATAATTTAATAATTAAATCTGTACTCTCAAGATGATACTAAATATGTGATGAATCAAGCATTGCTTTTAAAGATAAACCATCATAGCACTTAGCAGTTAGATTATGAAAAAAAAAACTGAAAGACTAGATGTTGTGTACCTGACCAATATTTTGTATTGTGACATCCAGTCTCATTTAATAAAGTTCCCAACATGTTCAAATGTTTTCGATAATGAAATAGGGAAAAATAGCAGCATGCTAGACTTACTGTGGTGGCATAAACTTTAATCCAGTCCAAACCAACATATTAAGCATGGATATCAAATGGACGAATTTTAGGACGACTTTGGATAAAGAACAAGACCAATTCCTAACCCAATTTGGACAGGAAACCTTATAGAAATTACCCTATATAACTTTTGTAGTTTGATAAATGAAAGCTTGATCCAGTGCTGTACCATATGAACAACTCATGATTGCAACCAGCCACTTTTTTTTATCCAAGTTATGAGAAATCTGATCAGTATGCATAACAGAACACTAGACATATTCACGTAACATATAAATGGCTGCCAAGACAGTGGATTTGGAACTTACACTAACTGCGCAAGAATTTATGAAGAAACATTAAAATTTGACTATCAAAGGAGCATTGTTAGGTGCATAAATTGACAAATATAACACAAACCTTCTCGAAAAGAACAATCAACTCTATAGAGAAGCAAGAAAGAACTTTACAGAACTAGTAGTATAACCTTCTGGATTTGATACTCACTAATAATCCTTCTATTTTGTCTTCTATATACCATATCATATTTATGTTATCTATGGATCTTAAAGATATGTCAAACAAGCATACACAGCACGCATATCAGCACAAGTTCGAGGCCACAACTATGCGCTCCAAAGGCTCTTAAATAACAAAAAGAACAGATGGATTAAAGCAAGGCAAGGATGATGGATTGAAATGAACTAACCAGCTTGCCCTTTCACCAGAAGACGAGGCCGACGGCCGCCTTCTCTATGTGATCTCAAACTTGAGATTCCCAACGCCAACAATGCAATGCCAAGAACAATACCAAAACGGAGAGCAGAGGTACTTCCAGTCAACATGAAGTTGAGGAAACCCCTACGGTAAGAAAGGTACCTACAGAAGACGATGCAAGTGCAAGAATAACTTTAACCCTTCGGCATGAAATTATGTCAACAGCTAATCGACAGTACAACACATCACATGGTCTAGTGAAAACATTCTTTTCAGGGCATTACAATTTCTCAACCCTTAAGAAGAATGAAATTAGTTTGCATTGAAAATTTCACCAATGTAGAACAACATTGACATACCAAATGGAATGCCCACATGATAATCCTCATACTCTGATGGCCAATTCAATCTTCCAAGAGCCCTGAACGTCGTTGTGATATCCTTGATCGAGTCTGGGGAGTTCCGAGCTGCCATCATCAGATATTCCTGCCCCTCCTCACTAACCTCGGTAGCGATGACGCTCAGGTCCTTCTGCGCTTTGTCTGCCTGTATCTTGAGCTTGTCAGAGGCTTCCAGCAAGACCTCCCTCGTCCTATTGGAGTAGACATCATACGCCTGCATTGACAGGGCCTGCATCCGCAGGGCCTCAGCCTTGAACTGCTCCAGCATCACCTTCCAAGCTTCCTGAGCCTCCTCGGGCTTTATCTCCCCGTTGCTCTTATCCTTGTCATCGCTCACCTCTGAACCCTCCTGCATCCAGCACCAGGATGTGGATAATTTAAGCACCAGCATTCAGCGACTAAACCATGAAATTTACAGTAACAACGTTTACGAAACCAGTAATCGAAATCAACATCACCATAGGACTGATTGTCTACACGAATTACATTCAGGAAAGTTTAATGAAGCACCTGAACCAACATTTTTTTTGCCGAAATGATTGTGGCAGCATATATAGAGAGAGAGAGAAACAGGAGAGGCTACGACTACGAGGAATCAGTTGGGGTAGAAACATAAAACACGCCTGAGAAGACGAGAATCTCGCCGCCTGAAACGGCAACAGACGCAAGGATCTCGGAGAGAGAGTGTTGACTCACGGTTTGCTCCCCCGCTAGGGCGGCGACGACGCGGCGGTCCCGGGGTGCTCCCGACCCCGCGAAACGGTGACCAGCCGAGACCGCCCGGAGCGAAACCTCGAGGCGGCGACTGGACGAGACCGAGGAGCGCGCGAGGCGTAGGGACGGGACGGACGCGAGGGGGTGAACGGCGGCGGCGCTCGCGCGGGCGGGACGGGTGGAGCTCTGGAGCGAGGCGGTGGCGGCGTGGAGAAGAGAGGCCGCCATCGGGGTGGGCTACGGGGCGTCCGCGCCGCCTCGGGAAGGGAGGAGACGGGAGGAGGCGGCGAGCTGGCGAGCTGGAGAGCTGGCGAGCTGGCGAGTGGCGGGGTGTGCGGAAGCGGCGGAATGGTGGAGACGGCGGAGGGGCGGGCCGCGGGCGGACGGCTCGAAGGGGAGGGAGTGGCCGGGTGGGGTGGGGATGTTTTGTGGGGTTTCTTGGGGGGCTTTTGGCCAGATTTGGTGGGTCGGTCGGTGTGAGCGGGCGGAGGCGGAGCCACACGGTACAGTAGTCTGTTGCGTGGGGGCTCGGCTATTGCGGCGCTTTTGCGAGGACGAGGATCTGTTGGCTGTTGCGCTCCTCTCCGCTTCGCATTTTCAGCAGGTTTTGGAGTCCGGTATGTCTGTCAGATTAGTTTTTCGGCATTTCGCCTCCCAGCTCTCTCTGCACAAAAAAATCTATGTAGCAGGAGTACCGCCCTTTTCTGCTTATATTTCTGTGTGGTTTTCTTTGAATTTTCACGTGGACCCTGCTAGCATATTGTGGCCTGGCCAACACGAGCGTGCTCAGGTGCCCACCCCAGGACGATATAGAGCCAACACGTGATTAGAACAAAACGCACATTAGGACAGCTCTAACCGTGCTCCAACTAGCTTATCTAGTGCTAGCAGGGTCCACGTGAAAATGGTAAGCCAAGTCTTCGTGAAAAGCTTTCGTATTTGACGTTTCGCTGGTTGATAAGCCGGCTAATATTGTTTTTCATTGTTTGGTTGGGTAAGAAAAACACTGTTTCGATAGAGCAAACAGCGCGACATAAACTTTTTCTATGATTCATGTGCCTCTGTTTATGTATTTTTCTGGTTCAACAATCAAATCAAGAATTTCTTCGTATCCCTTTGTTCAACCATCTTCAAATACAGCAAAATGCAGCTTGTCTAGTTGAACAAGCATTGTTCGTGAAACAATACTTAGTCAGTGGCATGCGAAACGATGGGCAAAAGGAGAAATAAACGTGCTACTTGACGCCACTACAAGTAAAATATCATAAGCATTAGATCGCTAAAAGAAAAGCGGCATGTGCTGATCTATGGTTGCCTGGACATGGCTAACGACTACATGTCTACACTGACCACACCAACGTCCAGCGTCAAAAAATCAAATGTACGGTAAGCTATTCCAATGCAATTCAGTAACCGTGTATGTCCGTATGTAGCGACTGCAGCATAAGGTTCACAAATCAAAACGCAGGTAACTTTGCCGCATACCCAAATTACCAACCTGGAAAAAACTAAAGATGACAGTCTTACACTCCGTGTTGCATTTGTGACTTTTGGTAAAAAAAAAAAGTAAAATGTGTTTATTCACAGAAGAGACAACGAGAAGTTTCCCTTGTTCTTGAACAGAAACATCACGATCTTCATAACTTCTCAGGGTGATGCTAGTGTGCCACGACCGTGCACGTGCAGCAAAGAAACAGATTCCAAACACACATTGCTTCTGGCAATTACGATGCAACATTTGATGCAGGGAAGCCAGATGGAGCTCCATAAGAAAGGCATCGATGCTGTCTTATGCAAAATTCTCAAACCAAGCAAGGTATAGGTTCAAGTTTTTTCTGAAAGCCACCTGTAACTAACTCCCCATACGCCAATCAAAGTATCTTTGGTTAACTGTCACAAGTGGTAAGAAAATTTGGGGTCCCAAATATCTTGCCCAACATAGAACCGCACTTGTGCGACTCGAGGATATTTGATAAGTGTGTGATATAGTATACTCAAAAGCAAACTCCAGGCCCAACCATTAGTAGAAAATTTCTTATAGATAGTGTAACTCTGTTCAAATTTAGCAACACTAAATATGGGCAAAACATGATGTATGACAAAATGGTACAGACACCCTCCATAAGTTTGACGTCAATCAATGCAACCATGTCTAATGAGCTGCTCACTTAACATTTCCGTTGCGAATCGAAGATCTACATGGGCCAGCTGATGTAGTAAAGGGTACACCTTTGAATGTTGCAATTCCATTCTCGTCAGTACGAAGATGCTGGATGCATAAACAATGAGGTTAGCGCCATAGTGGTAAACCTTGCACAGTATAGTAATAAGCGACATCATTCATCAAATAAAAACAAACATGGTATTTGAATTGACATGATCTGATAAATGAGTATGTTATGTTAGCCAAAGAACATCCAATGACAATGATGTTACACCATATCAAATAGGTCATTGAAATGTACCGGGGTAATCTTGTCCAGCTGCTTTTTCTTTGGATTTAGAACATCTTCAGGCTTCCCATCAAACCTACACGCGAACAACAATTTCATAAAAAAACAGAACATAACTAGTAAACAAGATTGCTGTTAAAATCCAGGGCCATACAAATCAAAGTCCAAGAGAGAACTCAAATAAAATTGAAAAGAGCAGTAAACCCTTTATTTCAGAAGTGAGCACAGGCATACACGATCTTTATTCTACAAGATACCATATTCATGAGTATAAATCAGGACACCTAGACAGAATATAAATGCTAACTGCACAAATGAGCCTTTAAATAGATTATATACTGACCCAGCAAATGAAATGCGTTCTCCAATCTTGGCTCCTTCTGGAGGAATTAAAGGTTCCACAGCAGTATGATCTTCAGTTGAAGCACACAGGACCTGGGCAGAAGATTGATGCCAAAACGAACATCTAAATAAAAACCTCCCAGTAACAGAAGTGCACTTACAGTTTGGACCAGGAGTTAAGAAACTTTAGTTCATTGGTACTACTTTCCTGACAAGATGACAAGATACTGTGGAACCATATAACAGAAGAGATATAATTGACTAACTCAGTGTTCCACTTCAGAAACTTTACTACATTATAAACATTTCAAATTAGAAATAGACATCTATAGAGTTCTTTATTACTTTATTGAACTGTCTTTAGTGAAAAATGTTACACTGTTAGGTTACCTATTTCTAGCGTTAAGCAACAGTAAGACTTGTATGAAGATTGTAGTCCACCATGGTACTCCCACCAATAGAAATTATTAGGGCATATATTATGTTCACAATAACATGGAATATTTCTACCTCCTAATCATTAATGTAAAACCATGACCAAATGGGCTTGTCTGAGTCTTGCGTGTTCGAGAAAAAAAAAAGAAATATTTCTTATTCCAATGCAAAATGCATGAGTTCTTCCCTATATATTACCCCAGATACTTACTTCACTGCTAACTTTACATCATGATTACATCCATACATTAAATAGACTTTTTAGATAATAATGAGGTAGGGGAGTCATTCTGAATGTTTCATTGGATTATGTGTAAAATGCCTTGTAACTTCAAATGGACGGAATAGTATTTTCGGAATTTTCAATAAACCAATTATCCTAATAACAACAAAAAATTGTTTTCCTGGGCTACACAAATGCAATTATAACAGATAGAACATACCAATCCAGCAGACATAACATCCCGCAGCTTCCCAGGCTTCACATTCGTGATCAAGACAACATGCTGATTCTGAAAGAGAGAAATGGCAGGTGTTTATAGCAAAACACAGCATATAGGCCAAACAATTTAAGAGAGAGCAAAAATGATTGAAAACAATGAGTTCCTTCTTGCAGCTAACTACTCACAGTAAGATCATCCATGCTGCAGTACTTAGCAAGACCACTAACAACTTGACGCACATTACCATCTCCCAAATCTATCTCCTCAACCAAAAGGCTGTTGATCACCAATCAGAATGTTAGGTTGAATACAACAACAGAAGTACTGACAGAAATTCTAAGTGTTACAGAAGAGTGAAAATACAGCACCTGTCAGCAGATGGGTGCTTCCATGCTTTACGGATAAGGCCAACCTGTATATTCAGGATACTGATACTGCACTCTGATTCCTTGTCTGAAATTTTCTCTGGGGCTTTCTCTGCTGTTTTTCCTGCTGACTTCTCTTGCACATTCTTTTTCTCCCCAGAGGTTTTGTTGTTCCCCGCAGCAGTAGGATTCTCCTTATTTTCAGGAGGCTTAGTCTAAAGTCAACAAAGAAAGAAAACCACAAATTTTTCAAAAAAAAAAAGGCAACATGTAGAAGACAGTAGTCACTCAGAATAAATGGTGCTTGAACATTAAATCAGCAATGCTATAAAAAAAACAGTAAATGAAAGAGTGTGTCATAAACTAGTAGAAAACAATAAGAATAGCACATTTACAGTTACAGCCCATCAAACTTTGTGATACAGTGCACACATAACTACATAATCACAAATTTGCAATGAACTTAATATGCAATACTGAGGCCAGCATGATCATACAAATATCTCCAAGTACTGATCCAGAAGTGCTGATAAATGTGAGAAGTAACGAGAATTTGCTTGATGGCAAAACAAACTACCTCCCCTACAGGTTTCTTTGAGTCAGCAGTTCCATTTGACTTGTCAGCAGTCTTCTGTCCTGAAATGGCTTTCTTCGAACTTGATTCAGCATCTCCTTTATCAGCTTTTTTGGATGCTGCCAAACAGAAAAAGGAAAGGTACAATTAGTTCAAATATCTTAAACAACCTTTTCCGACAAATGTTTTGAAGATGACCAATACATGTATGTCAGTGGATCTTTTACTAGTGCCATACAGCCATAGTAGCATTGAAGTAATTTTGTACCAAATGCAGAATAAGGTATAAATTTAACAAACAAAGCAGGAAGACACATACACATAAATTTAAACACTAAACAAAGCGACATGTAAACAGAGTTCTGATTCCTAGGGTGTAGTGGCTGAGTGTTTTGTTGGTAGTGGTTTCCCTATGTACCCAGCACGCATGGCAGCTAAGTGTGGATGGGTTATATTTCTAAAACCTCCCTCCTTAATGCAATGATACACAGCTCTCCACCATATTCGAGGAAAAAAAGTTGATATTCCATAGTTTCCAGTTCAACTTGAAATCAGGTAAAGTAGAGAAATTCAGTAGTATAAGTATGACAAAGAAAAAAAATTCCAGCACACCCCAACAAGTTACTTACAGAAGGTGGATCAAAGACAGACTTGGCCACATTTATCTTTTGGAAAGTTGTACCAGAACCAACAGTGTTCTGCATCAGAAAGCAAAGATTGACGTGAGACACCAATAGTGAGTGCTCCCAGAGAGGAAAATGAAAGATGACATCAATGAGAATCCTTTTAATTAGAGGTGGTAGTTTTTGTAAAAAAAAATGCACAAGAAGAGACTTCTGTCACAACAAAATCATTGGCATATTAATAGAAATAAGCTACAAGTTTTGTAAGAGATTCTGAATATCATCATAGAAGACAACACTGTACTTATGCACTTTAAATGTTAATGGCTAATTTTGACTTCAAATATTGTTGGGAAGAGTTTAGAAGTGAGAGGAAGCATCCCTGAAATGATAAATTAATAATATTATAGAATAGTCAACATTGAACAGTCCAAGAATGCCACCATAGGGTCCGGGACAAGAAGAGTTATTGTGAACCTCGTTTTCAACTCTTGAGTTGATAAGAAATTATAAATGTAACACATGGAACCATGACAAGATTTATATTCATTTGATCCTTTCTTTCTAGAGAATGAGAGGCATATCATCTTAGACCTGAATGTAGTCCATCCACCGCAATACATCGGATATTTCTGCAACTCGCTGTCACTAGCACGAATCTGAAACAAGCAAGGCAACTACAAGTTTAACAAATTTTCAACATTTGTTTATGACATAAGATACAAGAACAGAAGGAAAATAGTTCACATCAAAACATATAACATTTCAAATGAAACCTTAAAACCACACTTAGAACAAAAAGGACTAATACTCACCCAGCTACAAAAGTAGATATTTTCATCACTTTGGAACATGTGTGGTAAACTTTTAGCAGTTTGTACGCGAAAATGCATTAGCCACAGTTTTCACTAAAAATTACTTCTATCAAATTATAAAATGACTCCAAGAACATATAATTAGTACTTATTAAGCTTTCAGTAAAGATGGACGGAGGTATTTGGTCTAAAATACACCGGATTAGAGAGAGAGAGAGAGAGAGAGGGAGAGAGAGAGAGAGAGAGAGAGAGAGAGGGAGAGAGAGAGAGAGAGAGAGAGAGAGCAAAAGAATGGCAGATTTGACGTTTGATGAAGGGAAAAAATTGATAAAGTTACATCATCATACCACAAAAGGATGTACAGCTGCAAACACATCATTATCAGCAGCTGATAGTTTCAAACCATCACCCAGTAGTACAGACTTCTGGGACAAATCCTGATTCAGACTATCAAGCAATGCATGCTGTTTTCCATCACTCGAAGTAAAATCGCTGCAAAATTTTACCCATTTCTTCACCTATCAATGAAGGAAATGAAGACATGTGTTACATGTGCAGCAGCAACTAGCAAGTGGGTTTGGTGTATAGATCAGGAAAAGGTCATTACCTCATCCTGAGACGAGTTCATATGTGAAGACATGCTTGCAATATTACTCTCCAATGCTTGTATCTCTGATAAAGTGATCTGTACAAAAGAAAATAAATCAGTAACAACTTCCAGCCAAAATAGCCAACCTGTGCAAATAAAGTTTCTTATTTACAATATGGACAAAGTTTAGTCAAATAAACAAGCAAGAAAAGCAATAAGGTATAGGTTCACAGAGTTACAGCACAGTATATGGAACTAAGATAAAAATCATTGCTAGTAATAAATGTGTGTATTATGGTCATGAAGCAGATAAATCAAGCATCTATACAATACAAAAACATAAGTGATGCAAAACAATTTTCTTTAGATCCAATGTAAAATCCTAGTTAAAATGTCAGCACTGTACCAAGCAGAAGGCATTGTTTCGATAGATAGGTAGAAGCATTATATGATCTTCCATGAAGCCTAAACAGCTAAAATGGTAACAAATACTCCTTACGTTCCAAATTATAAGACATTTTGACTTTTTTAGATTAGTAGTTATTGCTATACACCTAGATATATGTTATGTTTAGATACATAGAAAATGCTATGAATCTAGAAATGCCAAAACGTCTTATAATATGGGGACAAAGTTAGTAACAAGCAACAAGAAATGAAATCCGCAAGCAGAAATTCATCATCTCAAGCTTCATCTCTATGTGACTAAACCGTACAGTGTAATAGTGTTGTTGCAAACAGTAGCCCAAACGCGTAGCTAAGTAGATGTTTAGCTCACATGTCATCTTGGAAATTACTAAACAACCTTCATCTACTTAGCCAAATATTCAATTGCAGCCAATAAATCAACAACACAATTCCTGGTTTGCGTAACTGAGAGTATGCATACAGTTCAGCAGGCGGACAACAAAAGACATGGATTTACGCATATACACCCGATGATGTTTTGTAGAAACAAAAATCGAAGCTAGTAGGCATAATAGTACTACGGAGTACATGTATAGAACAGATCCGAATGCAAATAGCTTAAGGTAGAATTTGGGTGCTCGGTTTCGCACAGAACCACATAAAGAAATGAAGACAACTAGAGAAGGGGTAGACGAACTTTGGATGAAGGCTACGAAGAAGACCTGGGAACCTGGCGTAGAGCGGCGGCGGGCCGGGGGTGTGGCAGCGGCGGCGGGGGGGGAGGGGGGGGGGGCCGTACAGTACTCGAAGACCTGGGAAGCTGGCGTAGAGCGGCAGCGGGGCGGGGGTGTGGCGGCGCCGGGAGTCGTGCAGTACTCGAGAAGGGGCACGGAAGAAGCACGAGGCAGAGGTCGGGATGGCTAGCCCTCTTCCAACGACGGAAAGTTGAGTCCACATGGGCCGAATTGATAAACTTGGGCTGAATTTCTACATATGAGATGATAGGGCTACAATTTTTCTTCCCTGTATTTGGATTTGGTGGATTTTGGGTTGGGCCTATTTTTATTTAGGCTCTGGCAACTCTAGAAACGATGGGCTCTTCTTACTACGGGAGGATTTGTGTAAAAAATTGTACGAAGTGCTTTTAATATGTTTTTTGTTTTTATAATATAATATATATTTAGACAAAGTGAAACTTTTTTTTTATTCATGGAGCTTCATTGATCAGTTTGATGAAAACAGAATTACAGTCCTTTGCTAGCTGTTCACGGATCACCAACGGAGGATTATATGCCACTCCTCCGCCACTCGATCACAAGAGACTTGTCTAGCACATTCATGAGCTACCATATTACAAGTTCTTTTGCAAAAACAAAGGTAAATTCATCGAAGCTCCTAGAGATACTCATTATATCATGAAGGATCAGGTTAATCGCATAACGCTGATCATCCATTGTGTTGACGACTGATCACCCATTGTGTTGACGATTGCGGCCTACAGGAGACTCGTAGTACTCCTCCATAGGTGGTAGAGCGGCATGCCGATGCCGCCATTCAGGCTTTCCTCTTAAACTTGTGTCTCGGTGAAGTGGTGATGTAGAGCACTCGAAAAACAAGGTGGCGACGACGACGACAACTTCAAGCCCGCGTTTCGAAGCACAACGTTCTTGCTGCAGCCGTAAAGCAATGCAAGGGTGCCGCCTACATACATGATCTGCAAGAAGACGACCAGTACCCATTTTTTACGACGGGGTACGTGTGCATGCAACTCCCCAATCGTCGATCGTCGCCGGCGCCGGCGGCGTAGCAATGGACGGATGAATGAATACCCTAGCTAGCTAGTGTTGTCGATCGTTTGTTTTCGCGAGGGAGTGGGGACGTGTATGTATGAGAGGAAAGATATATAAAGGGATCCATCCTGGACGTTTACATACTTTATAATAAAAAGCAAGCTAAAGTCTGTCTATCTAATTTGCATGCAATGCGTATTATATATGGAAGATATGGAAACAAAAATGAGCGAAATTCAGAGGATGTCATCTGCGGCAGCAGGAGGCAGGGTAGGAGCCTCCTCCTCCACGTCGCCACCGTAGGTGCGAGCAAGCCAGACCCAGAACACGACGAAGCCGACGACGAGCGAACACGGCGATGAAGGCGGTGCATCCCGCCAGCACGCGGGCGTCCTCGACCTGGAGGCCAAAGACGACGCCCTGCATCGGGTTGATGACGAAAATGAAGACGCCCCAGAACCCCACGTCGACGATGTTGTCGGCGACGGCCACCGGCGTGCGCGGCAGGAAGAGCTCCGCGTAGGATTGGACCGCGAAGAGGAGCGACATGTAGGCGATCAGCTCGAGCAGCAGCGCCAGCCGCCACGGGACGTCCGTGAAGAAGGAGCGTCCAAACGAGAAGACCTCGATCAAGGGGATGCTCACGAGTACGCCGATCTGGCAGAAGACGGCAATTGTCCACCTCCTCGCGCGCGATACCTGCGCCAGCGACTCCCCGAGCGTCTGCGGCGCCGGCATATCCATTGATTGGATACGAATCGTTGGCACGCCACCTAGCAATTTTGTGCATGCATGTACGTCAAATAGAAGACCGAGATTTTTTTTATATATATTTATACATATATATCCCGCGGGACACACGTGTTATCTACTTCGAACATAGGAAGCGATCAAAATGCTAGTGTACTTCATTGGGAAGCCTATTTTTTAAATAGGGAAGTCTAAGTACGACTGCCGGATTTTATCCTGGTTCCGCTCACGTACAACAGGAAGTGCGGGTGTATTCCCTCCGTCCGTCCTGGAAAACGACAGAGCTTACTATAATTTTACTAAAAAAATGTCTATGTGTTGCAACTAAAAGATATAGGCATGTTTGTTTTACTTAAATTTAGCTTATGTTAAATATTTATGCTGATTTGTTGTGAGACAAAAACATTATTCGTTCATTGAAAAGTAGTGCTGATTAACAGGACCACATAGTTTATTACATGGTGACTTATGTCAATCATAATAGTTGAGACTATGCACAGATTCTATAGCCATCACGTCAACCAAAAAAAAAACCATTCATATAACAAGTCTCAATGGAAGTTTCATTTGTATTTAATAACCTGCCACATATGCACTTATGCTGATGTGACAATGATTTAATGAAGAGGGTGAGAAAATGAGTGTAATAGGGATGAAACTTTCTTGACATGATTATTAATTCTCTATGAGTCATATAATTAAATGCATATGAAACTCTAGAAACTTTGTATTGAGAGTGAAAGTTTCATTCAAGTTTCATTCACTCTAAAAATAACATGGCAGTCTTGAAAGTAGTGTAATGAAACTCTCCATTGAAACTGACCTAAACTACCCATACAATGCAAGTGTTCAACTTAGATAAAAACCAAGTGTTTTTTTCCCAATGGTGAAATTGGTGTTTCTTGGGGCCGTAGATGAAGAGTAGACGTGATTTCCCTCGAAAATAACTATTTTCTCTTTTTTTTCCCTTCTCGTTACAACTGAGCCGCCATGTAATATTGTGCTTAGAATATATCATTTAATGAAAATATAAATCACCATCAACATCTCATTGGGACTGCCCTAATAGATAGTGTTCCACTCGACAGTTCTAACACTATTAGGTCAGTTTCAGTGGAGTTTCATGGGAGGTTTTATGCACATTAAATATGGTGTCACATCAGTAAAAAAAAATATTTGCATGAAACTTAGAAGAGAGAGAAGGGAAAGGTTTTATGAGGAGAAAACTTATCAGCGTTGTTTTCCAACGTCTTGGAAACGTCATGAAACCCCTAATGAGGCCTGAAGTAGTTTTATCATATTAAAAGAGAAGAGATGAATGGTCCAAGTAAAATCCACACATAGTAAAATAGGCTATGAAACCGTGCGATAAAACTTTGCCTTACTGAACAACATGCTCCCTCTGTATCTAAATATCTATCGTTTTTCCATCTCCGTAAACAACTTTGGCTAAATATATGTAAAAATATATTAACATGTTTGGTAAGTTTTATCAGAGTTTTATTCATATTATATACGTTATCACATAGACATTTTTAGTGATATGACACTCTTAGAAACAACACAATGAAACCTCTCATTAAGACTAGTCTTAGTTTATCATTGAAAAGATATTTGACTTTAGTTTTTTAATAAATTTATTTAGAAATAAAAAAAATTATACACATTTTTTATAAATCTATAAATCGTGTTAAACTCGGTAGGAAAGCCGACCACAACGGTCAAATAGGAACGGAGAGAGTACTCCTACTCCTACAGTACGAAACAGGTGATGCAGAGCACTCGAAAACACAGGTCAAACAACGTACTAGTACTACGTATGTGGTTACGCCCGTGTTTCGAAGCACAAAGTTGCCCGCTGTTGGAGGAGGTGGTTGACATTTGGGAAAGTGCAAAGCCCGCACGATGCGATGCCGTGTGCACATGGGCCGATCGACGTGAAAGTGTTGAGCAGTGCCGTCCGTCGCTTCCATGTCCAGTTCTGTCGAGGCCAGCTCAGCTCGCCTCCCCCGTGCGCCGACGCAGACTGCTCCGGGGCGCGTGCTCGGGGATGCTTTCAGATGTTCAGTGCATGCAACGACCACCGAGGACGAACGATGAATCCGTCGGCAGTCGCCGGCGGTGAGGTACTGTGGTCCACAGTGGAGACGACGACGGCATGCGGTAGGGCCGCGTAGTAGGGGCCTCGGACGCGCCAGCGACCCTGGGCGCCGGCGGCATTGTCAGGGCGCCCGCCATAAATGTGGCCACCACGCACTGCCACTAGAGGCATCTGCGTAGTAGTACAATAAATGTGGCCCAAAGCCCAAGGCCGCGGTTGGCACGGTGCGTCGCCCGCCGCTCACTCCTCCAGCTCCCGCGCCATCGATCGATGGCTCCCGTGGCCGTGGAAGCCCGAAGCAGTCACCGCATGCATGTGCGCCCAGTCGTGTCTCCAGTACCTTCCTTCCTGTGTCGTACGTCACGTTTGTCAGATCTGGTGATGAGCAGCAACGCGTGCGTTGAGCCATCGACGGCTACTCTCGGAAATGGGGTGTGGGTGACCTCCGCCGTCGTCGGCAACGGTCGAGTGGAATCGACAGGGTGCACGCGCCGCCGCGCCGGCATGCTTGCTCCTACTAGTTGACTCTCTGTGCTCGGATCGGAGTACGGAGTACTCGTAGGATATAAACAACCGGGAAAGCAGCTGGTGCACGTTGGTTAACGGCACGGGACAGCCCCGGCCGTCCTCGGGTGAGGGAGAGGACACGCACGCACTTCGGGGAGTGTACAAAATTTCTCGTAGGCAATGCAATGCAATGCAATGCAAAGCGACTCATCTGTGGACTGTGGGATACTCGTAGTGTGTACTGTACGGGGTCAATCACATCACGTGGGTGCGTGTGCGTGGGATCAATTTTTAACGCTCCGAATCTTCGCAACAGCAACGCGACAAAGCTGCCCGGCCCGGCGATCCCCACGGCGCTAACCACGATCCGCTGTCTCTCACACACACTGCAGGAGGAGTGCGGGATTTTTCTTCTTCTTTTCGTTTCCTGCGCTTTTAGTTAAAAACGAGTTATATTTTCAAGTGAAATTTCTGCATTTCAAGTGAGACTAGCACGCTATTCGTCTTTTGCAGTTTTGTCTCCCTTCCTATTTTTGTCGAAATGGTTCCTCGTATCCATCTACTCCTTCCTTTCTTCCGCTTCAAGTGCTGGTCCACTCCAACTTAAATATTGAACTGCACAATTCGAAATAGGAAGGATCAAAGGATGTACAAGTAGTATCAATTCTTACGTAATTCCGTTCTTATGAATAGCAGATCCGGCAGCGTAGGCGTTGCTTTTGAGTGAATCCAAAGCGATCCACAGCCCACGGGGACACTGCAGCAGACAGCAGCTGGCAATGCTCAACACTAGAATTCTTGTAGCAAGGCATTAGGCATAGGAGTACTCTACTCAATTTCCCGTGATTAAAGCAAACGCGAGTGTAATTAGTATATGCACTCGACATGACATGCTTCGGCTACACGCCCACCCTACTTTCCGTTTATATAAGCTCTAGGTGTTCACTGTATTCTTTTTTTCAACCTTTATCATCACGGTCACATTCACGCGCCTCATCAGTATCAGTACCCAGACTTGGTCCTGTCTGTCATTGTCCAGATAAGCTCAACAAGGAGATCGATCTTGAGGAGTTCCTCGGTGGAAGCCAGCCGTCCAGCCAAAAGGGTGCATCTTTATCGTTGGCGCATGGTGCATGTCGCGGATTTCGAACGATTCATCAAGAAGAGATCGATCTTGTGTAGAAGGTGTAGTGTAAAAGGTGCTTTGACCTGCCAGTTTCGATGCCCGTCATTCGTGCGTTTCTCTAGTCCTATCTGGCAATTTGGAAATGGCGGGTGCTGCCGTGGCCCAA